>KZ062867.1:32968-62726 GCA_002091835.1 Anopheles maculatus
ATAAGTGATATTTATTGTTAATGGTTGCTTGTATTTTTATTTTTAATTTAGTGTTATATTTACGTTACAAATTTCATTTTACATATTCAGCTTCATTTTCTTGTTCTTCCATTTTATTTAGCTGCTAGTGGTACGTAAGAATGTATGTTCTTGGGTAAAATATGAGGAAAATTACCCCACAAAAAGAGCCTAAAACGAATGTGAACACACACACACACGATCCTCGTGTACACACACCCAAACGAATGGGGAAAAGAATAGAATAGACACGGAGCAGTATAAATAAGGGAGCATCGTGCATCGGGCATGTGTGTAGGTGTTGGCTAAACGATGCGTTCTAAAAGTTGGGAAAGGTAAAAACCAACAACAGCAAACACGATGGATGATAATGTGTGCTGTCGGGGTTTTAACCGCTTGTTGCTTTTCAACGTAATAGAGCACCCCCCGGAAGGAGCTGCGTTTTCTGTTGTTGCTTTTGCCTCTTTCATCCCTCTTTCTGTTGTTTCTGCTACACAGAGCTTTGAGCAGCGGTTGATTGATGAGAATGTTGAAAAGTTTGTTCCACGCATCACACACCACACCTTTTTCTATTTCACACAGGTTGACAATTGAGTAAATTGAGCCCTATTTGTTGTAGGTGTAGGATCCAATTTATGTTTGATATTGTGAACCACCATGATGTCTTGATGGCTTTTTTGAAATCTTTAGAGATCAGAGCATGACTTAAGCATACTGTCTTCAGCAAGTTTCAGTATTATTTCATAGCTTACACAATTTTTTTTAGTACTCTTGGAAAACTTAGACAATTACCTAGTTCTACTAGTAGAATAAAAAATAATCAAGTTTTCAGTCAATTTTGTCGCTTTGATGGGTAAATGATGTTAACTTTGTTCTATCTTTTTGATAGTCATTAAATATTCGTTTAGGAATAATTCTTCAAGAGTTCCTGTCGAGTTCTTCCTTTAAATTTCGATTTTTTTAACTTCGATTGAAATTCGGAAAATATCGGCCAAGGAGGTTGAATTGCACATGTCAGCATATGATACCAGATACGTTGCTATGTTTCCTCGCATTAAATTGTCAAATTTCTTCAACAGTTGCTGATATCGATTTAGCTGTCAGTTCATGGTACAAGATCTCATCAAATCCCGTCAAAAAACAGGATAGTTTTGAAGAATTTTTAGACTACTTTGCAAGAGTAATTAAGGCAATCAGTTAACAGAACTTTGTTGTTCCGAACTTAAGGTTTTCTCTTATACATTTTAAATAAACAAGCATGTTCTGCTTGCTTTATCATCTATTCTTAACAACTCAAATATTCCTTTATATACCTTTTTTGTAACAACAAAACTCTTACCAAATACGCACAACACGCGGTTAAAATGAAGACTTTAAAATGTCAATCCTACCATCCACAAGGATTGCGACAACCGTGGATCAAATCGAAATGGTCTGAATGTAGGTCGGGACGTCTCCTGTGCGAGTGTGGCCGATGACGAATCGTATTTTCGGTACGAGAGTTTTCCGCCTGCGTTCTGCCGGTAGAAGAGTTGCCACTGCCAGCCGAGTATGATGTAACAACATACACGCCCTGTGGTCTCGCATCCGACCAAAGAGCGTTTGTGACCGGGGGTGTTTAGCAGCTGTTGCTACCTCTGACTTGATTTGTCGGTTAGACGGCAGTGGCACTTTAACCGGTTCGGTATGAAGCTATCAACTGTTGTGCATTATCAAAATATTAAAACATCTTTTTGGAAAGAATTTGCTTGTGTAAAAAAAACTTCCAGATACATTGAACCCATTCCGAAAGGTTAGTTGCCATGTTCGGCATCCGTTATCAGCGTTTCTTGTCAGTTACAAATATATGTTTTAGTAAAATTCAAGTGACCGATGCCAAATTAAAGCACATCCATGTCTCAATAATCATCCATGATTCCATGTAAAGCTATTTTATAAGCAATAGCCATGCTTTTTATAGTTATTACACAATCAGATTAGCTAAAAAATTATGGTAAACGTCTTTACGCTGCTATAACATAATCCACCACTTGTAGGGACATTTCCATCTCGCAATGATTCATCGCATTTGCTTAAGCAGTGGGGACCTTCCTTCATTCGATCGCCTTATTTGTACCGATTAAAACAACGCGCTAGCCATCGAGAGAGAGAGAGAGAAAGGATGTTGAAGTTACATTTAAAAATATTACCACCCGTTTGCTGTGGCGTGCATGCTTACAATTCTCCGTGGACCACACCACCAGTAAGAAATCAGAAGCATGCTACCCCACACGTGGGAAGATAATTCCCACATGGAAGATCAGTCCGGAGATGAGCATTTCACGAGGGGTACATTCTCCGCCAGTTGGGAAAGTGTAGGCGTAAGTGATATGCTTGGGTGACCTCGTTTTACTGTTTGTTTCAAATCGCTTACAAAAAACGCCTCTCTCGCCGCTTTTTCCTCGTGTTAACCGAGAACTACTAACCCATGGGAACATATTGGTTTCCTATTGGTGACACATTGTTTATTCCTCCAGGAAAATGGTAAAAACGTTCCTTTGAAGAGCAAGCCCATGGCTTCTTTGAGAATATTAAAATATTCTGAAGAAGAGCGTTTAAGGTCACTGGGTTGGTTTGTTTGATTATAAAGAAGGGTACTTTAACTTCATGCACTCTTCAGCTTTTCATCTTCTGGGTATTCTCGGATTTTTCTTCTTTTCTGGCTCTACAACCTCAGTAGATCTTGGTCTGCTATTTCTAGCTTTCTATGATTTTGTTTTACCTGTAGCTGGATAGTCAGTCCTGCGTACGGGAAGGACGGGATTCAATACCCGTTTAATCTGACATTTCCGGGTTACCATGAGGTTCAGTATGACATTTCCAGTAACCAGTATGAGAGGTAGAGAAGCTCTGTATCCTGGCGGACACGCCTCGATAGATGGATGTCTTAGATTCACGATCACCTCTTATTGCTGCTTGTGCCAGTGAGGCACCTCTAGCGTTCAAAGACGATGGTTAACACTCTTCTTCTTCTGCTCAGGACCCTCTCAGACACTCATAAATGCATATAGTGCGCACTTATGAAAATTATCAACTTTCTTTTCCAAAGCAATAGTCACATCAACCGAACCTACATAACCATGAGAAGCAGTACAGCTTTACCTTCCTAAAATCAAAATAAGGGATGCAATAAAAAGTGTCAACCAATAAACAATATATTTACCTGAGAAAAATTTCCTGTGCAAATCTTTCCAGCCAAACGAACTTCTTGCATTCGTGCGAACTATCTGTTGCTCCCGTTTTCGATGCGATTTCGGGTGTGCTTTTGCATTGCAGATTTTTCCTCGCCGCACTAAAAACGCCGTATCACACACACACACGTTGAGCTGTATCGTGCTGTCGTTTGTTATTGCTCGCTGATTGCAGTAGCGGCACACAGTAGGCTTTTCCGCAGCAAAACACCTTTTTCTCTCGCTTTCACACGACTTGGCTACCTGATTGAGGATGTTTTTCACCGTGGCCGAATTGAGTAGTAGCTTACTAACATCTCAACATACACACACAAACACCAAGACGCCCAGGTGTACGAATTGAACGTGACACAGGCTCGTTTGATGTCATTCGAATGGCAGTAGTTCACACCACGCAACCACGGGGGAAGCAAAAAAGATGCAAATGTGAAATCTAATCTTAAAATGTTTTCATCGCACACACAACGGATGGAGCCTCTAGTTGGTTGTAGGACATCTCACACAGTCTACATGTCTCATTGGTGTTGGTTTTGTTGCATTTCATTCCATTGCTTGCAGTGCAGTTTGGGTTTTCTTCCGTCTTTCGCGTTCCGATCGTTATATGAGACGCCCTCTTTTGCTATTTCTTTCTTTGAGACGTCTTCCTGTGAGTCAGACGAGTGCTTAGGGGGCTTTTTTCACACCTTTCAAAAACAGCTTCTATGCAACTAAATACACACAAACACACTCGTTTATTCTTCTACAGTAAAAAGAAATGCAGCAACCCGGTCAGGCGCTTGATCACACGCACACACACACACACACACACACATCCACAGCCACCTTAACCTCAAGGTGGTAAAACAAACAAGAAAGATGACAGGAAGAGCAAGCTCAGTTTCTCAATTATTGCACTCAATCTATCGAGCGTTGAAGCATTGCATTTAAGGTTTACGGGGCTTCGAATCGAACACAATTTCTTTACTCAAAGCAAAAATGGAAAAAGAAAAAATCTATCGTGAATTGATAATGTGCAAACGATTTCGCTCTGTTTCCGTTTATTGCAAGCGAAACAATAAAAACCAGAACACAAGCCAGCTTATCTGCGCTATCGATCCGACAGGAGCGCAAGAGAGCGAACGAGAGAAAAACTAAAGAGAAGAAGCAACAGCAACAGCAAAAAAAACACATTCTGCCGTTTCGATGACGACAGCGCACGTATCCGTTGTGGCTGGGAACTGTCAAATCAGCTAGAGAGAGTGTGCGTTTTTTAATGCCTTCTCTACTTCTGTTGTTTGTGTCTGTCATTTGTTCTTCCTCTGCGTGCATATAAAAATGTGTTTAGCGATGCTTTTAGATCGCAAAAAAACGTTTTCGCAACAAATTTTGCGCTATTCGCGCAGCAATTAGTCATGGCTTTTCCGCAGGTGTGCTGCTGATGATGCTGTTGCTGCCCTCAGTTTCCCAATTCTCTTCATCATCAGCTCCCTAAATTATGCGTATGTTTTCTTCCCCCCACACTACCTGTATATGTGTGTGTGTGTTTGTGTAGAGCATATGCTGTTGAATCCTGCACAAAATCAACACACACAAGCAAGCGGGTTGACCAGGGGTAAAGTCACTGTACGTACACACACACACCCAGATCTATGCCTTTCCTTCCTATTCTTCAATGAGAGAGAGAGAAACGAATGATGAGAGATGAAGAGAAAAAGATGTAGTGCGTGTTTTTTTCTTCCCTTTATACACCCTTTCTCGCCCTGACCGAAAAGATACTGGTTCTTCTTCGCGGTGTTCTTCTTCCTTCGGTTTACTTCTTCGCCACCCGTAGACTTCAGCTCTCTAGGCCTGTCCTTTAGCATCGTGCGCGTGTCTGTGTGTCGATCTGTGTGTGACATCAGAAACAACTGTCCCGGACATCTCACACCTCGGTCAAACATTGATCAGCAGCAGAGTGGTTGGCTGTATTGAGCTGTTTTTCCTTCTACCAAGCAACCAAAAAAAATATGCACATACACACACATACACGCGAATCGAAGCAACCACTCGAAACAAATAATCCCTGCTAGAGCTGTGTTGAGTAGGAACGCGAAAAAATAGAACGCCAAGCAGGGGCCGCGTTTTCTTCACGCACGAGCTGTCACAATCGAGCACGCACACATACACACACGCACACACCGCCGAGACATATTACATTTCACTATTTGCAAGCAGCAAAACGCCGTGACTTTCCAAGCAAAATGTTGCCCCCGAAACAAGATCGATTTTGCATTTTTGCTCTCATCCGTTCTCTCCTTTTCTCGCTCGCTCGTTCGCTCTCCCTCTCACACACGCATTTACTACCCATCCAGCCCCTTTTCTGCACACGTCACACGTACGTCACACTTACACACTCCACTCACACAGCAACAGCAGTACAAAGCGTGAGCGAGAGAGAGAGAGTAAAGAGATCTATTTTTCATATTTCATGTGCCTTTTGTTTTAATACTTTTCATTCAAATTGCTTCCACACAGCCAGAACCCGCTCGTTCGATTTAACGCATACACAAGCACCACTAGAGCATCGGGCCGAGATGCACACACACACAATTTTCATTGCAAACTGCTCTTCTTCACAACATCATTTTTCTTTTCGCTTCGGTTCTTCTTGCTGCTGTTTCTTGTTTTCCACCGTCGTTCACCTGAGAGCACTTCTGATCTTATTCTTATTTTCAGCTCCAACATATGCACACACACACACATGCGTACGCACGCACCGTTTCGCCTTTCACCAGCGCGCTCCAACATAAAACCTCCGTACGATGAGAAATAGAGACAGGGTGGAGTGCATGTGTGTTTGTGCGAACAGCTTCAAGCGCAACAGAGAGACGGAGACGGTTGAAAAACCCCGCAGAAGGAAGATGGGGGTAACAAAAAACTGAATTATAGAAATAGCACTTCCCACCGTTGCTCCCAGCAACCCGAAAAACGCTCGTCCATCGATTGGTTTTTGAGGCATGGGAAAAGTCGTACGAAAACTTTATCGGAAGTTTATCACTCTCGATGGCGGAAAAATTGGCCGTGTAAAAGCGGGTGGCGGCATTTGGTTCCATTTATGGGCACAGCGTGAAAGAAAACGTCGTTTCGGCCTGATTCCTTTGCACTAACACACACACACACACGTACACGGATGCATATGTAGTATACACGGGGAAGTTTTTCCCTTCGCTTGCCTTGTTTGCAGAACTTTTAGCAACCCTAGCGCGCGGTGTTGGTCTACTGCGATTCGCGGTACCGTTTGCCATTTTCTCTCTCACACATACACATTCACACACAAACCCCGACCAAACCCGTGCAGAATGAGTTTTTCCAACAGCACACTTGAAAAATAATACCGCACACTACTAGCGCCACATCGACCACGGATCGAGGGCGCAACCAACAAACACACAAGCCCGTCGTCGCAGTCGTCGCAGCCGTTTGTTGGCTCGCAAGGAATTGAATGGACACCCGGATGAATGGGTTGCACACGAATATCGAGCAACGCGAGATGAAGAATGGACACACACGGCAACAAACAGAAAACGAAAAAAAAAGCTCGCAGGAAGCAGCCGGGGAAAGCACTAGGAGCGAGCGAGATGTGCCAGCTAGTAGGGTAGGCTCGATGTGGACGGTGAGAAGAAAGCCTACGGAAATTATTCTTTTCTTTACCCAAATGCACACACACACCCGTTGTGAGATGGCCCTCACCGGCCAGCACGATCGTTGCGGTTGGAGTATGAACGTGCACGTCGGGAAAATCGCCGTACGACGCGTGAAAATTACGCACGAGCTGCCGCTGGTATGTTAACACCGTGAACACGAAAAACTGTCTTACTGCAGCCGTAGGCTAGAAGTAGACATTTTGTTTTCACCGTTATCGAGCGAATAGTGTCGGTCGGCTCGCACGTACGGGGTGCGAAAGAGAGCAAAGGCTATCGCGCCCGTTGACAGCCGGTGTCAAGTAGATGTGTCAGAAATAGGCTTGCCGTAATTTACAGTGTATTCTTCTAAAGAGCCTTTTCACACGTTGTTTGTTGATTTTTTATTCATTTTGATTGAAATTAGCGAGTTTTATTGATAAACTATCGTGGAAAAATAGTATCAAGATATTCGGTATGACTTAGTTCATAGAACGCACCCATGTTGGTGATTTCAAACCAAAAATGAGTGAGAAGTGAGTAGAACAAGGTGAGAAGAACACAAGATGCCTGGTGAGTACCAAGAAACAGGAGAAATAGGACAAATGTTTAAAACGGCGGTTAAATAAACATGTTTGAAGAATGAAATTTTTTGATGAAACAAACAAATGAACTTTGATATTGTTTAGCTTTAAGTTTTGGCTGAATGGTATAGTTTTTTCTGCCGTTTTGTGCGTTATTCAGCACTTCAAATTGGTGGTGTTTTTTTATTAATACAGTTCCAGAAATATAAGAAAAATAGAACAGCACAATAAAAGACTTATAAAGTGCAAGAGTGTTTTTCTGTAGCCCAAGATTTTTACAAAACGTTAATTAAATGGTCAGAACGCAGGATTGACTATCCAGCTACGGGTAAAACTAAGTCAAGAAAAACCAGAAATGGTAGGCAAAGACCTGTAATGGTAAGGAAGCAGATTGAATGAGGCTGCCCAGTAATGGATTATCGCTCGACAGGATCAGTTCGAAATTTCAGTCGAATCGAAAATTCGCAAAAAGTAATATCTAGGACGAGAGAAATGGTAGGCCAACATTTCCTGAAAAAGTAACAATAAAGAGAAACAAGAAGTTATAGGAATGTCCTGCACTCATTGAAGTGTTTGCTATTTGTGTTCTAGAAGAACCTAACAGCAAAAGAATCTTAGCAACGACGAAAGACATAAGCCATACCTGTAGGATACCATGAATTTTCGTCATGGAATTTCTTTCAATACTTCATTTATCAAGCACAAAATGCCAATGTTTTTTCATACTATGCCTATATTAATCGTCGGCTGAATTTGCGAATTACAACACGTCTTATTATACGAACAGATCTCCTTATGCAAAAATACTTCAAATGTTAGGTCACAAGAGTGAAATCTTTCGATTGAAGCTTAAGAAACCATCTCGAAAACAAGGCATTTGACTTCTTTTAAGGAAACCCTAGAACATACTTGCTGTATGATGATTATGATGATGCATAATTACAAGCGTGTAGCCTCCATTTTCTCATATAGAAACAGGAATACAATGTTCTAACGAAGGTTCCAAAAAAAAGAACAAATCTCATCAAATTATAATAATATTCAAATAACAAATTAACTCCTCTCAAAAGATGGCGTTGGTAGAGAAACACACCCATGTATTCCGGCACTTCCCGCTATTTTATATTTGCCATGCACATATCGCTCTCGCTGGTACCAACAACTACTCCGCTCTCTCTCTCTCACAAAAAGGATTGATACTCTCTTCAGCACTTTAAAATCAACAAACCAGCAGCAAGCTCGCGAAGCAGAGTTCAGGCAACGGCAACCAGTCTACTTTGACCGTGGTCGTGGTCGCTGGTTAACATTTTTTACGTTGCGGTATCGCGATATAGCCTACTACGTTTGTGTATGGCTTGCTTTTGTATCTAGTGTATCATCCGTTCCATCAGATCTGTAATCGGCAAGCCTTCTTTTTTTCAATTAAAAGCCTTACCATATCAAGTGCAACCCGTAAATGGAGGCGCAATAATGGATTAGCGGATGTTTGATGGATGGAGGTCATATCCGATCCATATGGTGCACCGGTGCGCGTATCAGTGAAAACTGATGCAAGTGCATCAGCACCAGGGTACTTGTATGTTCCAATCGTGGTCGAAGGAGGCCGCTTTGCGGTAGCTTCTCCAAGGTGATCCAGTGCCGGTGCCGGTGGTGACGTTTGGCTGGTGTGCGTACGCCGGAAGTGTAAAACCTGTCACGCACCACGCGTGACACATTCAAGAACTGCTGTCCGAAGGGTCACATCAGCACAACGACATTCTCCAGTTGTTCCTGACGCTGAGAACTAGTTTTGTTCGTATCTCTAGCTCTCTCTCTTTGTATTGTGTGTGTGTCTCTCTCTTTAAAGTGATAAGACGATGTATGCGAATACGCTCGATAGAGGATTGTGCGAATCATTCGCTTGTTAGAATCAAACCGGAACGACAACAACACCCGTGTGTACACATCCAGTGTGAGACGCCTACAGCAGGCGTCAGCATCGTCTTTGTTTAACTACGTAAATTAGCTAAGGTTAAACGGTTACAGCACCGATCGGTTATCATTATGTGAAGAGTTCCACGAAAGAAACACGTTAACTACACCAACCGTTCCTAATGGCCGTTAAAGTGTGTCCGGGTGCGAATTCGCCCACCGATCAACGGATAAATCGCGATTCAGCTTTTCTTAGCTCCCGATCTTCAACACGCTTCTTGCCGGTTACGTTTGAAAATGATGAGGTAATGTATAAGCATAAGCAGCGAAACAGTGTTAAACAAATAAAGCCAAGGAGAAAGTAATTACATTTGGTGACAAGTGTTTCCATCACACAAAGGTCAGGGTTGCAACATGGCAATTGGCCCTTATCGCTTTCTGGCATCGTGCTTTAACGAAGCTAGTTCGAACAGTTAAAGCGTTTGCTGATAAGCATACTGCTCTAATTTCCTTATGTTTACAGTCTTGTTCAATTTGATAATGTGCCATTGGTTAAAGGCTGAGATTTGTAGTATTAGCGCTGTCGCCGAGCGGTTAAAGACGATAAACGTACGGGTAACAAGAAACGTCCGTCGGAAGCGACGACTCATGCGCGTGCACGTGCAAGCGCGCCGTTCCCACGATACGGCCCGAATTCTAGACTTAAGAAATTTATGCTGACGATTTGGTCAGCATAAAATTAGTATATAAGAACATAACTTTTTAATAAAAATTTGTATTCGATCAAGACAAGTCCTTTGTATTGTATCTAAGTCGGAGCGCAGCGCTCCTGTCTTGGGTGGCTTGCTCCGGTAAGCGTCAAGCGCAATGAAATATTTAACTTGACTTCTACTAACGAAAGGTATATTTAAATTGAAGTATTCCAAGCACCCGTCCTTCTACGTAGAAATCAGAAAGGCAACGACGGCTTAATTAGTAATAAAAGTGATTTTATCATCAAATTCTACAGCCCCATATGTCATCAGTGATAGCGTCGTTACTTTCATTAGCGCACTACAGTGGCTCACGCACCAGATGGTACACAAAGACATAATGTAATGTGATGCTTGTTATTTTTTGAGACTTTGCTGACCCATTGGGTATTAGGGCTATTTCTCATGAGAATTGTAAGTGACTCAGTACTAGAGTTACGCGAATTTGAAGAGGATTTATTAATAGGATTTCAGCACAAAATCGACTTTTCATGATCTTTTTCAATGTTTTTAATATTTTATCTCTTAGTTTTTTGCTTCATTGATTATAAAAATAACTCATTCGGATTATCTACTGTGTATTTCTCCTTTGGCTATAAGACCTCGCAAGGTCTGTCATTACTGGCTTTCGTTGACTTGTTTTTTACCCGTAGCTCGATAGTCAGTCCTGCGCACGAGGATATAAACATTAGTTCGTATCTAAAATAGGAAAAATACAATATTTTATAGGTTTTTTTTCTAGAACAACATCTTGTTCTAAACTCCTGCTACACAAAGAACTAGGCGTCCCCATGGGAACATTGTTTCTTTGCATTATATAGGCAGCTTGTACAGAATTCTACTTTTTAATCCTTATAAGACGTAAATATAGGCATGATATACACTTATTGCTGAGTTAAGCATTCCGAGATTCATATGTACTCCTCAAAAAGTCTAATTAATGGCAAACTGTCCTATTTAAAAGCCTTAAACACGCGTCGAACTCGAGTATGGTATGGAGGTCGGAGGCTGTGTGTAAATGTGTTCATTAGGTCTACCTTTTTGCAGTCAGTAACCTACTCTTCCTTTATCTAACAATTTGTCATAAGTTCGTGACAAGGTCCGAGTGGAGTAGGCCAGATTGAAGAGAACAAATTAATAGAGCGTTTGATACATCTACCACAAAAAAACATCATCATCGTTTGATAAAGTTTTCAAAGCTACAGCACGATGCGTACCATGTACTGCACGAGCTACTGTATTTGTTGACCAAATTCTTTTAGTCATCGTATCCCTCGTAACTGGGGGGGGGCTTCGATAAGGAAACCGCCATGCGCCATCCTCCATGAAAGTTCTCAATGAATCGTCTAAAGAACTAATTTTAAAAACAGCAAATAAGTAAACAAAGCCCCAAATGCCATAAAAAGTATCCAATAAACATGCGGTAGATAAGGGCCGGAACGATAATAAGTGATGATGTCATCTGACGCTGCATAAGAAAAGTTCTAGACAGAGTTAGTTAACAATACGGTAGCGATCGAAACACTTGAGCAAACACGTGCGACATAAAGACCTAGCCTCCCTATTTATTCTTCTCAACAGCCCCGGTACAATGCCTCGCCCAACTATCAAAGCTTCTACACGCTCAAACAGCAATGTCTCACCCGTGGACAACTCTTCGAAGATCCGGAATTTCCCGCATCGGACGCTTCCATTTCGATGCCTAAAATCTCAGACGTACGATGGAACCGACCGAAGCAAATTTCTCCCCAAGCACGATTCTTCGTCGATGGTGCATCCCGGTTGGATATCTGCCAGGGTGCATTGAATGATTGCTGGCTGTTGACTGCGGCCACTAACCTTACCGCTCATCCGTGGCTGTTCAAGCGTGTACTGCCGGAGGACAATAGCTTTTCGGAGGGCGAGTATGCCGGTATCTTTCACTTTCGGTTCTGGGAGTTTGGCCAGTGGGTGGAAGTTGTGATCGACGATCGACTGCCAACCGATGCTGATGGGAAGCTTCTGTTTGGAAGGTCGGGCAATGGGGATGAATTTTGGAGCGCGTTGTCGCTCAAACAGCAATGTCTCACCCGTGGACAACTCTTCGAAGATCCGGAATTTCCCGCATCGGACGCTTCCATTTCGATGCCTAAAA
The DNA here is from genome assembly GCA_002091835.1 of Anopheles maculatus. Lineage (NCBI taxonomy): Eukaryota > Metazoa > Arthropoda > Insecta > Diptera > Culicidae > Anopheles > Anopheles maculatus. The sequence goes on from KZ062867.1 coordinate 45,236, forward strand.
TCTCAGACGTACGATGGAACCGACCGAAGCAAATTTCTCCCCAAGCACGATTCTTCGTCGATGGTGCATCCCGGTTGGATATCTGCCAGGGTGCATTGAATGATTGCTGGCTGTTGACTGCGGCCACTAACCTTACCGCTCATCCGTGGCTGTTCAAGCGTGTACTGCCGGAGGACAATAGCTTTTCGGAGGGCGAGTATGCCGGTATCTTTCACTTTCGGTTCTGGGAGTTTGGCCAGTGGGTGGAAGTTGTGATCGACGATCGACTGCCAACCGATGCTGATGGGAAGCTTCTGTTTGGAAGGTCGGGCAATGGGGATGAATTCTGGAGCGCTTTGTTGGAGAAAGCGTACGCAAAATTCTACGGTTCGTACGGAGCTCTCGATGGTGGTACGGCACGGGAAGCTATGCAGGATCTTACCGGCGGGTTGACCGAGTTTTATCAGCCCAAAAAGATGGTGGGAAGGGAGGAACAGTTGTGGGACATACTGAGGAGTGGTTCCGAGATGGGATCGCTGTTTGCGTGCAATTTGAAGGTAAGGATCAAGCTTTTTCGGTAGCGGGAATACGATAAAACTAATACGTCCTGCTGCTTTTCAGAGTGACCCAACGGGAGAAAACGTCGCCACCAAAGAGGGCCTTCTGCGAGGACATTCGTACTCCATCACCAAGGTGCACATGATAGCGGGTTTGGTGAGCGATGGCGATCAGATCCGCTTACTACGCGTGCGCAATCCTTGGGGAACGGGTGTAGAATGGAACGGGAAGTGGAGCGATAAGTCCCGGGAATGGAAGTCCCTCAACACAGCTGAACGAAAGCGTATAGGGCTAACGCTCCAAAATGATGGTGAATTCTGGATCGAGCTGAACGACTTTATGAAACATTTTGACCGGTTAGAGGTCTGTCATCTCTCGCCGGAACTGCACAGCGTTCAGGACGATGCAGGGGAACGGGACACCAAGCGTTATCGCTGGGAATTGAGCGCTCTCGACGGTCAATGGATTCGTGACACAACTGCTGGTGGTAATGTGTCCTTTCTAGATACATTCCCGCTTAACCCTCAGTACACAATCCACGTGCAGGAGCATACAACTGGTTCGAGTGTGGTGATTGCACTCATGCAAAAGTATCGCCGAGCGGATGCCCTACCAAGCCTTACGATTGGGTTTATCGTGTACAAAGTAACGAGTGAAGATTTGCGCCAAAAGCCCGTACCGAAAGAGTTCTTCCAGCTGCACGATCATGCCATCGTTGGTGGCTCGATCTTTATCAACGCGAGAGAGATAAGCTGCCGGTTAACGCTCGACGCCGGGCTGTATCTTGTCATTCCATCGACGTTCGAGCCGGGCGAAGAAGGTGACTATCTGCTGCGTATCTTTACCGCACGCGGGAACACACTGTGTGAGAACGATGCTATCCTGTGCTTCGGTACGCTAGACGATCGTGTTACTGAGCAGGGTAAATTCTTCGAAACACCACGCTGGGCCATGCTGGCAAATGCTTTCTACAATCGGGCTAACGCATACCAACAGCTAGAAACGAACTACCTGCAGGACATTCTGTGGGAACAGTTCTTCCGTCGCAGTTTTGCTTCGGGTGATCAACAAACCGTAAAAGTGAAACGAACCGGATCTTCACCACTGCGGTCGTTCTTTGCCTGTGTGCTACAACTTTGTGCATGCTTCTGGATGCAATCGAGCACGAGAAAGAATCGCCACGAAAATCACCCTATCGAAGAAAAACAAATTCACCAGAAAGAGTTGGAAAGGATCGTGGCGCTGCTGCTAAGCCGAATCGCGGACGGGCAGGATACGATCGGCTATGAACAGTTCCGTACGATTGCGCGTGATGTGTATCAGTGGGAAACGGTATTCCGGTTGTACGATACGGATGGTAGCGGTACGCTCGATCGGCGAGAATTACGGCAAGCTCTTCGATCGTCCGGCTTCAACATAAACAATCGCATCCTGTGCAAGTTGCTGCGGATGGTTGTGGAGCTAAATCGACCACAGATCGAGCTGATCGATTATGTGCTGTGTGCAGCCGAGTGTCGACATGCGATTGGTGAGCGAAATTGCAACATAATTATCTAAATAATCTTATCGCCTTCCTTTTGTTTCTAGATGTTTTACATCAAGACACTCCTGCCGGAAACGATAGACAACGAAAAACGCCATAAAAATACATTTAAAGTGCTCTGGAAACATGACATATAACGCAATGCTTAATCGACTACCCTTACTATAATCCCGTCATCGAATAAAACGCTCCTATATACTTATCGCTTACCGCAAACAACAAGGGGAAACGTTTTCGTTCTTTCTGGATTATTTAACGAACTTTGAAGCTTGCAGGCACAGCTTGTTTAACATCTTATAGATGAGACATTTCATTATCTTTAATGTGCAGTATCGAAACGCACCGAACACAGATATAGTCAAGAACATGTAGTAAAACCTCTCCTACCTACTATCCTATTAAGGTGTGATTGATTGTATGTGCATGAGAGCAAGTGAATAAGCTTGGCTTAAGTCACCTCTCTATCACGCTTACTGGTCCAACAGTGTTGAGATACGGGAGAAACGCTTTACGAATAGATCGTCTTTGTGATCCATTCTTCTAGCGTAAACCGTGCTTCGTTGCGGTTGCTTAGGTCACGTGCTTTGAAGATGTCTACAAGAAAGAAACAGAATTTAATGAGTATTTTATCACAGTAAAGAGCTTCTCTTCGGTCTCCGTAACCTACCGAACATGGTGCGGATCTTCACAGCGCAGGTAATGAAATCATCGAACCAGATTTCACCCTCCTTCGAACCGTACCGGTGCATCAGCATGTTAATGATGTGATTGTTCAGCGTGTAACCAGCCGACTGTAGTGCAGCCCGCAGCTCGAACGGACTAATCCTACCGCTCTGATCACTATCATGCTGTTTTAAGACACCCTTCCACCGGGCGATATCGGCCAACAGTTTCTGGAACTCGGTTAGTCCAAGCTTTCCCGAACCATCCTCATCCAACATGGCAACCATCGAGCGACATGCGTCCTTCGAAAATCCAGGATTAGATGGATCCGCTAGAATGGACAGAAGAAGAATTGAAAGTTAGGGAAGGCTTCTTTAAGGTTTAATTAAACAAAACTTACCATTAACTTGGGTGACATTTTCACTCCTCATTAGCTCCGTCTGCTCACCGCTGGTTCCATTCGCATACGGCACTGGACTGTTATCTCCACCGGCAATATCACGGAACAGACGCTGCAGCATACTCCACGCACCACAGATACCTCTATCCAGGATCGTTTCACGTACGGTGGCCGTTTCCGAGACCGATCGCTTCTCGATCGGTGCGGCACGAGTTTGATACGTTTGGGAGATACCACGCGAAGCCTTAGCAATGTCTTCGCGGAAGCAACGATCAAGCACGAGCTTCAGTTCCATCCAATCTACCTCACCGTCGGTACCGGCTACCTCTATAAACAGTCGCTCCATGGTGGCTCTCTGTGCGTCCGTTACACCAAGATCCGTGTCCTAAAACGTACAGAATAATACATTAGATAATGTCCACAAGAATTTACCAACAGGACAGGACATGCAAGGGTGCGAATAATTAGCAAGCGGGAAAACATAAATGCACATACACACACACACTAAGAACACTTACTTTGGACGAAGGTTTTGACGGTTGTGGACTAACTCCAGCAGATGGTTTAATTGGTAGATCCTTAGAAATGATAATGTTATTTACAAGACTGATGCAACGGAAACCATATTGTTCTACGAATTTTTCGAGCAGCGTGCAGCTAACAGTGTGCAGTTTTGGTGCATGAAAACAGTTAATCTCTTATATGTTATTGCTCATGCTCAAGAAATTCATAACACTCGATAAACTGACTAGAAAGACTACTCGGAATAATTTGCAAATGAAATGACCACTAAAACACACTGGAATGGAGTTGTTAGGACAACAAAGTTCCTTAGATGACGAAGTCCCTAGACGACAAAGTTACTTCATAGACGACTTCTAATGTTGCATATTATGAGCCTAAAATATCTTCATTCTTCTGTCCTCATGCCCTCAAAACTGGACACTCCAATCTACGTGCATCGTGCTATATAAACTAATTCCAAATGCTTCATTACACACAGAGGCGGATCATGCCCCTTCGGGCATGGAAGTCGGGGCCCCAAGAATTCATCTGATTACTAAGGCCTTCGTTTTTCGGGGCCCTAGGCGGCCGCCTACTCCGCCCACCGTTTGATCCGCCACTGATTACACAAAACACAATTCGTCCTACTAGAACCCGACCGTAACCCCGAATACCTACCACCGGTTTACCGATTCCGATCGCACTATCATTCTCCTGCATGTTGCTGGCACACTCGGAAAACACCCGAATCATAAACTCGCCCTCCTCGTTCGGTTCGAACGTGGACGGTATGATCACGTACGAACCGGGCGGTAGTCTAAACCGGCACGTCACCTCCCGCAGATTGATAAACGTCGATTTGGCGGCCGACAGATGCGACGTGAAGAATTCACGCGGCAGTGGCTTGCGCTGCAGATCGGTCGGCTCCACCCGGTAGATCGCAAACCCGATCGTAAGACAGGTGATGCCTTTGTTACGCTTCGACCGTCGATTTTTCTGTATCAGCGATACGATCAGTGTGCATTGCTTCTCGCTGTCATCGGCATCGGGATCGTCCAGCCGGATCACGTACTGTGGATTGTGCCAGAAGGTGTCCGGATAGTTGCGACAACCGCCCGCCGTACTGCCCAGCACCCATTCGCCCTCGAACGCAGACTGACGCCAAGCGAAACGGCTTTCCTGCAGCGCGATTGGACAATCCGGACTAAGGTGACACATTTCTACCCGGTCGAAGTATTTGCGAAAGTCGGGGAAAGACATCCAGAACTCTCCGTCCACCTCGAACGTTAGTCCGATCGAGCGCTTCGTGTCCTCGGAGATGAAGCGCCATTCGGGCGACTTGTCACTCCACGCACCGTTCCATTCGTTCTCGTTTCCCCAAGGATTACGCAGACGCAGCAGCTGTATCTTGCCCTTAACTCGGGGCGTTTCGATGTCTACGGCCTGTGCTTTGGTGATCGAGTACGCATGTCCCTTCACCAGTCCCTGCGGTGTTACCTGCTCCATCTCGCCTGCCCCAGCCTCAATACTGCACGCAAACATCGCATAGTTGTTGCACCCTTTCTCGATCATCTCGAACAGCGTGTCCGGTGCGTCCTTCATCTCGTAACCCTCGGTCAGCCCGCCGGTAAAGTCTTCCATCGCTTCGCTGGCCGAACCACCCGAGAGCGCTTCGTACGAACCGAACAGTTTGGCGTACGCTTTCTCCAGCAGCGCACTCCAGAACTCGTGCTTCGTCGACGATTTGATGTACACGAGTTGGCCGCGTATGGTTGGCAGACGATCATCCACCACCACATCGTACCAGTGGCCAAAGCGCCAGAATCGGAAGTGAAAGATTCCCGCATAATCTACCCCCTTCCGGCCACCCTGTATGCGATCGTTGTCATCCGGCACGACACGGCTAAAGAGCACCGGGAAGGTGGTAAGATTGGCAGCCGCCGCCAGCAACCAACAATCGCCCAACAGGCCCTGCTGGATATCGAAGCGTGAGAATCCATCCGCATCGAACACTGCATCGGGGCTGATTTCGTGCGGTCGCAACCATTTGTACTGGGACGGACGGCCCGACGTGGACGAGAAGTGTAGCGAGCTGTCATCGGCAGGGAATTCGGGATCCTCAAACAGTGTGGCCGTTCGCAGACAGTCGGTGCGTAGTTTGTAGTAGTCCTGGATGTAGGCCGGTCGCTGCGGATCAGGCTTTGGGTAAGCTCTCTAGAAGGTAGGAAAGACACGTTAATAACCATGTTCATGCTCGTCCCGAGCCCGAGTTCCGGTGCCAGAGTTTGGGGAGTGGCCAGAGCCAGTGTTTGCGTGCCGGTGGTCGAATGGGAAAAAATTAATTACATTAAACGCTTGTGGCGCTAGTCAGTGTGCAAGCGCGATTCTCGTTCATTCTTTTATCGGTACTTTTATAACACTCTCTCCGTGGGCTAGGTTTTCAATTATAGGTGGGTTAGTTCCCAGAGGGTCATCCGCAGGTTGGCGGCCATTCAAAGATCTCGATTTAATTCAACCTTTCTGCGTCTGGTGCATACATTTCTCGTTACATTGTCTAACTCTGCAGTCACTGCAGTGTAATTATTGTGTATATTAGTCTTATATAGTTCAAATATAGTATTAAAGTAGTTTATATAAGCCTGTTAGACCAGATTGCATTGAAAGAAAGCGATCAGAATTAGAAGAAACTATGGTTGAACTGTACAGTGGATGATGTAAGATTCCTGGTACATCACATCGAAGAGGTCCCACCATATACACAGTATGAACTGCGTACCATGAATAATAGGCCTTACTGCCGATTATGAGGTATACCAGAGTCTTTTATAGGTGTTCTCGTAAATCGTTAGAAATAATTCGACTCTAAAAATCCTTTTCATTAGAAACATCATGATGACGAATCGTTGAATCAGTGACTTCAAGTACTTTTCGTCAAGTTTCTTTACATTTATCAGAAACATTCACCCAGCCTTGGTTCAAAGTCTTTGTCCGCAAATTTGGATGACTCTTCGATTTCTAAAGCTTGTTGGTCACATTCTAACACATGTTTTTGGTAAGCACATCGTCCCCATAAACTAATACCATCAAAGTTAAAGATTTTTAGATGTATTTTTCAAAATATTGTACAAATAATGGAAAATACTCCATGAATAATACATAAATACATGAATAATTAGCTAGTCGTAAATTTAGCTCGATTTAAATTAAAGTATTCAATAGTGCAAGAATTTGTTTATAGTTCCAATAGTAAATCTCCTATAATTATGTTCCTGATTATTGCATCCAAACTCCAATTTTCATTGTTTCTTTCTTAAACAATGAGCTTTTCCTGTGCAGTTTTTTTTTTGCTGATGCAATTGCAAATACAAAATCACATCACTCTACAGGAGACCACCCACACCAGCAGGAAGTTATGGTGGAAAGAAAGCCATTTAAGCTGTACATCTATTAAGCAGCATGTGTTCGCCATTGTACGCTTGTACATTGTTTATAATGGATAAGGTCAGTTTAAGATGACACACTTATTCGCTTCTTATCGTTTCCATTTCACACTGTAAGCGAACTAATCGATTACACCAAAACAACTGCACATTGGATGAGGTCAGTGATGTCAGTAACTACAAAAAATGCTCAACAACAAAGGTTTTATCTTGGTAAACAAAGGTTCAAGTACAAAAGATTGAGTTTTTAGTGTTAAAAAAGCTTATTTATCCTAACTTTTTTTTCCTGGTAGCAGACAGAGAACTCCAGTGTCCTTCAACTACTAAAACGAGCAAACTTTGGTCATTGTTGTCTGTGGTCATTGTCACCAATTGGCTTCAAAATAACTGTACGCCTTTGAACCGTGTCTAGCAAGGTAATGATCCGGCACATTTCACCAACTCAAGTCGGCGATAAAGAAACTGTTTATTGGATCAGACATCAAATTATACAGCATATAACATCGTCGCCACCCTGTCGAACAAAGCAACGGAGAAGAGTGGTTCTTTGTAGCCCCAAAAATGGGCAAGAAATCCATTACCACAGGAACTTACGAACGGAAGTTGCACAATCGGACACAATCTAACGCGTGCCGGATAAAATATCGATCTGTCTGTAACTTCCAGCGTAGTCACGCTAGCTACATGCAAACCCGAACCAGATGTTAGCTTTATCTAAGCCTCTTCCAAGCAATGCAAACGAACCTGTTGCTTCATGTAATCTCTCTTCGTACACAAACGACCACAAAGAGAAATCGCGAAAAGAAGAGCGCAAAATAAAACACCGCAGCTTAATGATTTCCATCGATTAGTTCCGGTGGGATGGAGGAGCATTAAACGGGCATAAATAAAAAGCATTCACGAGAGCACAACAGAGTTCGCGCTTTGTTGCTTTGTTTACAACAGTGTTTATGGTTGTACAAGCTACAACCGGGCTTGTAACGCGGGCGATTGTGACTCAGTGTGACGTTTGGATTGGGATTTTCCGCTACAAGGTTTCCGCAATCGTACCGGTATAATTCTAATGTACAACTAATTGCAATCAGAATGCGACTATTATCACTGGGTTGTCCAAGTAGCAGGGTAGGAAAATCAAACGGCATTGAAATTCCCGTTCAAAGAGTTGATTCAGTCTTCAACACCGGTCCGGTGTTTGGTGTGGTACAAATTAATTGCATAAACAAACAAAGTCGATCATACTGTTACACGACGACCACGCATACTACTACGGAACATTCACTGCCGGGTGTGTGACAGCTTGATTAACATCATTATGTGAAGCTGAAGGTGCGATAAATGGGACGAGTTTGATGAATGTGCTGACATTCGGTAAAGCGAAACAAAACAGATAGCAATAAAACAAATCCTAGAGGAATGTTTCTTTAAAACTTTTTAGGTATTTTATGCTTACTTCAAAGATTGGTGATTTAGAGACAGACAAGTCTTGCAAATCTGCCGTCAGTTGAGCCGTCAACTGTCAAATGTCATACAAATGTTTAGTAAATAGTATCACAACAATACTTGTTTTTGGGTTCAAATTTAATAAAAAGTATGAATTTGATCAGTATTGTTCAAATAGGAATAACATTGGACCAACTTCCTTTCAAGAAATCGTTATGCTTTACCACAACCACAAAACCAAAAATGTCTGATAAGAAGCATCCGACAAAAGGTCACATAATAGAAAGCGACGTACTTTGGGTACTAAGCAAATCACAGTAAAGCACCACAACAGGAAATCTATCAGCTGTCAAAATTAAATGTCATACTAATGCTCAGTAAGTAGTATCAACACAAATTGTATTTTTTTGCATCGAAGATTTCCTAATAACAAATCAAACTAATAATAAAAAAGAAACTCTTAAATGCGTTATCTAACATTGCATAATTTGCAAATCACGAACTCTCGTTAGGAAGTCATTAAACGACACCACAAAACACAATCAAAAAAAACGTTTGATAAGAACCAGAACCCACAAAAGGTCACATTGTGTGGAAACGAACAATCCGCAAGCATAAAGCGTGTCCATGATGTGCTACCACGTTTGTTGGGTTTGTTTTTGCAACGCCACGCGGAAGGTCGCAATAAACGAAAACCAAAAGAACCGAAGAACACAGAACCGGTTCCAATTAGAACAAGAAGCCTGTGCACGATGATAACCACCCGAAAACTGGCAGAGTATCCGGAGCACATGGTCGAAACCGAACGCAACCAGCACGGCATTGGATGAATAAACATTTCGGAGGCGCCCGTATGATTCTTACGAAGGTTTTTTTTTGTAGATCATTGGAGCCCGGCTTGTACGTCGCGAGGTTCGTTCACTTCCTGCCGGTCATGGTTTGCCGGTTAGCAGCGAAGGTCGTACACAGCACAGCAAGATGCATTCGGGTTTTTGTAAGTTGGAATCGACGTTCAAGCGTCCACAGAGAGCGTTTTTGTTGTGTTGTGCAGAATATCTAAACAGACGATCGTACTTGATCTACGCTCTACTTGCAGCCATCTTCCATCGACTACACACAGCACACACTACACACAGGCAGGCTAAAATTAAATAAAATCCCACACCAAATAATCTCTTTAACGTGTGACAGATTGTTCACTTCAATTGCGGTGCAGAACACCACACTCCTTCACCACAAACACTTGGCACACACTCTGACACACTCTTTTCTGGGACGAATCGAGCGCTTTTGGAACTATCCCGTCAATCCACTTACACCATTACGATCGAACTCGATCGGAAGGAAGCGCGTACGAGATTGATGTAGCGTCGGTTTGATCAGTGTCGTCGTCATAACGCTGCTACTTGTCGTCGTGGGTGAACTTGCGGAGGACATCAAGGTAGGGCCACGGGATGCCTTCAGCAGCTCCTCGTTCGGCCGATTGGGTCTCGTTATCACCGGCATTATGATGCTGCTGCAGCTGCTGCTTTAATTACACAACACCGACCACAACAACTATATCGACCGTTCGACTGAGACAGACCGTACCGTCTGGCGTCCGGGTCTGCGTGTTTTGGCACAATACCGCCCGTACCGGCGTACGTTTGCGAACTGAATGAACGCGCGATTGCGTACGCTAACTGAAACGCTCGGTGAGCGATTCGTCGGTGCTCTGTGAGTGCGCGTTGGTCCTTTCGCTGTTTGTTCGTTGGCGAGTGAACGAGTTGTGTGTGTGTTCCTTCTTTGTTTTTTTTGGAGAGTAATCTCTCAGTCGGTTCCTGATTTGGGTACGTTTTGGGTGCGTTCATCTCGGGGTATCTTCAGTCTGAAATGAATGAGTAGCTTTGATGATGAGAACCAGAGCCGTTTGATGCGACTATCCCATCAAGCGTGCAGTGAGTACAGATTAAATGACCCCCCCCGTGGAAACGTTAGCCGGTTGGAAGCGGTTCTGTAGTTGTGATTTACAGTCTTAAATGGTTGATTTCAATCCGTCTATATGGCTGTATGCGTTAAGAGCTATTGCTGTTAAACTCTGTACAAGTTGATGTTTATTTTGGCTATAACTAATTGAATTTCTTTGGATGTAAATTGTTGATACGCTTCCCTATTACTTTCAAAGTTTATTCTCAATCATATATCAACTATTCACCGCACAAAGAGTATGGTAAAAATGGTTTATTTTGCATTGATGTTATAAAATGATCTAAAAGCATGTGAAATAATACAAAAAATAAAGAAAAATGATAATCAATTTGTAAATTGAAATAAAAAGTAAAAAGCGAATGGGAAGTAACACAAAGAAAACACAGAAAATACATGAAAACTATAACATGAAAATGAAAGAACAAGAAAATGAAGCTGAATATGTAAAATGAAATTTGTAACGTAAATATAACACTAAATTAAAAATAAAAATACAAGCAACCATTAACAATAAATATCACTTATAACCTAATGTTGATTTTTTAACTAAAACAGTTATCAGATATACAACTTAACGTAACTTAACATGATTTATAAAAAAAACAAGTTATAAAGTCAATTAAAGATGTACTAAAATAGAAAGAAATCAACTGGTGAAAAGTAAAAACATTGCTAATAACACTAAACATGCAAATAAAAACATAATTGCCAACATATTAAGAAATTATTCTTTTGAGAAAGTCCCTTAAAAAGAATAAAAAACTAATTAAAAATCAATAGCAAAAGAGAAATAAATAAAAATTAATTCAAAATGTAAGTAAAGTTATCAAAAGAATGAAAAACAATTAAAAACATAATACTTCGGTGTGAGTGCCAATTAACTACATCAACAAAACGTTCTATACCAATTCAATTAAATCTAATAATCGCCCCCTATCAACTTAATAGATTGTTCCCCATTTTGAAACTTGCTGTTCTTCTGCTACTGCTACTGCTAAGCACACTAAACCAACTATGCGGCGACATGCGACTGTCATAAATTCCGTCTCCGATTCTTCTTCCACCGTCGTCTTTTCATACAATACCATCCTCAAGTTCACGGGCGTCATTTGTCAGTGGTGGGTCGACTTTTATGGCGCCGACAGGCGAAAGGGAGAGGTGACACAAAACCCGCTTTCTATGCAACACGACGCCATCCAACGTCCGTACACATTGTCGTACAGGGTTTCGTTTGGATTTTATTTTTTGTTATTTTACCACTAAAAACGTCTTGATGTCCCAGTCTTTGAAGCCGAAGAATGTGTGCCAATTTTTGCACAAAACTTTGCCGGTGTTTTATGGTAATAAAATAACGCTTTGAAGTACACACCACACCACGCAATCGGGTTTCAGTAGCAATAGAACGAAGAAGCGGGTTATGGTTTCATATTTAAAGAAATGAAAATAAAGTTATGGAAACTCATCTGGTAACGCTTTTCCCTTAACACACCCTCTCGACACCAGGAAGTTGTAAAGCGTGGGTCCTCTAGCGTCACAGAACGCGTACTATATTTAAACTGGCGTCACGCAAAAACTCTCACACATTGATGAATGTTCCCTTCCTATGTTTTGCTTTGCTGTAGAACACATGTTTCCATCCAGCATTCAGCGTTGCCTTTATCTGTTAATGCAAAAGGGAAAACATTGGCCAGCAAAATTCGGTGTGAAGGTCAGTCACCTTCAACACTATACTGTGGCTCCGTACCGTACTCCAACCATATGGCCCTATGACCCCGAATGATTTTTATTTTGCTGTACGCGATGTGTCAAATTCAAGGTTTTCTTTTTTGCCCCCGTGTAGTGAGGTGTTGAAATTTTTATCGATAAATCGATGGATAACTAGAATCGCGCATCACACGGACATAAATCGTGCAGACTCCGTACAAAGAGGAGCAAGAGAAAAAAAAACATAGAGTAAGTTAGTTGGCCGAACATCTCAGTCGGGAGGAAAATTGGAAAGCAACACACTGTTTTTGATGAGATCACACGCAGTGTAATTGGGATGTGGAGTGAATAGCGAAGTAAAGATGGCAAAGTTGATTGGAAAATCTAGATATCCCGCGCAGGAATATTTGATTAAAAGTAATAAATAATATTGTTTATCAATAAAAAGAGATTGTAGTTAAATTTTAGACGAGTTTGATAAATCTCTCACAGTTTAGAGCAAACTTCTCAGATGATATCACAATAGCAGCACACAACATCATTAGTTTGATTGGAAAATCTCAAACTTCCATCTAAGAACTGTACTGTGTTTTAAGGATGCTTTTAAACAGGTTTCAGAAAGCTCTCACAATTTAGGGCAGTCGTTCTCAGATGATATCACAATAACTACACATAATATATCGTGCAGCCAGTACAGCAGCTTCAGAGAAGTACATTCGTTCGTTTATAGACGGTAGTTAAGAACATTCCTGAAAACGTATGCTGCTATTGTGATATCATCTGAGAAAAACTCTCTAAAATGTGATAGCATAGGATATAGTGGAAAAACATATTATATCTCCTTTTATACAGGCAGGTTATGAATTTAAGCGAATACAGACTGCGTGAAATTTTATGCTGCGATTGTGATATCATCTGAGAATGGCGAAGTGTGAGAATAGCGACACCAGTCTTCACACAGTTTAAATAATAAAATTCTCGTGCATATTAATACCGTGTCGCCCATCCTTAGCGCTATAATTGTGATATTTATCTAAAAACGTTGCCGGTAATGGTATAACATTCTGAAATCAACTGTTGCTGTTCTATTATCATATGCTTTCGTTGCCTAAAATATTGTTTTTCTCGTAAAATCATCTGAGAAACTCATATTTCACGTTGAAATTACTGCCAGTGTTAGCGATGAAAGTAATAACTCGTTTGCTATCATTTATAAGCAATCGTTCTAATCGCTTTGCTTCTAATGCAATTAGTAATCGCAAACATAGCAGCCATCCCTTATCTCACGCTTATCTCCTAACGGACCTAAGTTGAACGTGCAGTTCGCCAATTCAAAAAACCTCGAAAACCTTCGCTTTGGTTGCGCTGATTCAAGCGATTCAACGGTGGAGCAGAGGTTTCATTTTGCTAAATATGATGTCGCATAGCGGTGTACACCGCAAGCAAAACATCTGTTTGCCAGGCGTTGTACGTTTTATAAATAGTATAATCCCCAATGCAGCCAGCCAACCGGGTCACCAGCCAACGGTGGTCCCCACGAAACCAGATGGATGTGTTATGGAAGAATTATTTTAAAAAAGGGCCAGAGTGCAGAACGATAAATTCTGTTCCGCTTTTCAGCGACGCTTTGCTATGTAAGGAGGGAGACAGGCAATGTCTTTTGTTTGTTTAATTTAAAGCATTCCACATCTTTTAAATGGATGTGTTCCCACTGTTGACGGGTAGCTGGTAAACATGTTCTATGCGAGCGCGCTAAATATTTTCCTTGGCAGTGATCATGACAGCTTAGCTTACATTTTCCTCTGACAATATTTGTGTAAATATAAATAAACACTACGGGATTTCCCTTTAAGTCTCATAATCCTTTCCTTATGTCATCGTTAATTCCTTAATCAGTAAAACTCAATGGAGACGCCCAGTCTATGGAGACGCCTAGTACTTCGCTGTCACCATTTAGTAAACATAAACCGCACACTCTATCCGATTAAAGATAATTCATAAATACAACTTTATTTTAACAAAGTTTGCTTTTATATAAAAAAAGAAAAGAAAACAATTTCCAACGACGACATTACATGCATTCCGAAAAACAAAAGCGCCTAGCGCGGGGATTTGAAAGATTTAAAATTTGTTCGAAATTGCGCCCCCAATTGCTTGTAGCCGTAGACTTAAGTAATGAACGATTCTGATGGCGCAATTTGATGCTGTAATAGTAATACAACGACGAGGTTTCACTTTATCTGTGTATGTTTTTGTGCACGTTCCGAATTGTGATGTGTTAGACACGTAGAATTTGTTTTTAAAAGTGTTGTTAAAAAATTTAAACACCAAACGCGTGTAGCATCAGTTAAGTTTTTGCTTTTTTAAATCCACAAGTTATAACCTAACTTTTACAACAATCTGTATCAATATAACAGAAACAAAAACAAAAGTAGAAACTAAAATATTAACTTAAAAAACAAACGAAACAAACAAATCGTTCGTTTCGAGTGCTATCGAGCTGCACTGAGTTGCAAAAATTACAACAATTTCGAGTACGGAGTGGAAATCGCTTGTTCCCGCAGGGTAGACAGTAGAAATGCAAGACAGGAGTGATGATAATGCTTCGAATGCGCTTACGAGTAAAGCGTCTTCTCGACCCATTCGTCCATGCTGAACGTGGCCTGGTTTGTACCGTCGGTGTCGCGCTCGCGGAAGATTTCTGTGTACAGTAAGGAACGCGTTTTATTCGTCTAAATATTACGAAAACTTGAAAGCGGTTCAACAACTTACCGATCATTGTTTTAATCTTGACAGCGCACATGATAAAATCGTCGAACGGTATCGTACCGCTGCGCGACCCATACCGATGGACCAGCGCATTCAGGATCCGATTGTTTAGATGGTAGCCGGCCGAATTGAGTGCTTCACGTAGCGCGAACGGGCTTAGCCGACCGGAACCCTCGGTATCGTACAGCTTGAATACGGCCTTCCATTTGGCGATGTCGGTTAGCAGCTGCTGGAACTCTTCGAAACCAAGCTTTCCGGTGTGATCCACATCCAGCATGGCTACCATCGCACGGCACACGTCCTTCGAGAAGCCTTCGGCAGAGATGTTGTCTGGGTTTGTGTGTGTGTGTGTGTGTGGGTAAGAGAAAGAGAGAGAAAAAAGATCTAGATTAGTACTGAATGCGCTCAAGAGCTTAAAACCCATTAAAACTACTAAGTAAACGGGTGGAAAACTAAAGGATTGATCACGCTAGAGTTGGTTGGGCATTGAGAGTACTGGACACTTGCTGGATTTGCTGGTCGCTAGAACAACAGGCTACAAATGTGCTCGGGCAGAAGACCTGTAGAAGGCTAGAAGAAAATTATTATAACGCATCTCGCTTTAGGGGTAAGTGATAAGTAGAATGAAAGTTAGGAATTTAAATAGAAAGTATGATGTGAGGGAAATGGTCATGTTTCCTTTGCAGAAATGCCGAATTTTTGTAGGAAATCTATATTTCAAAAAACGAAAATGTTTTAACATCAACAACCATGCTCAACAAACACTCATTCAATGCTGCAAGATGCTTGCGCTTGTTCGCTCTATCTCTAGCGATTGTTTTAGCTTTCTTGTCTAATTCCCAAACCTTAACAGTGTAAGCATCTTTGCAACAACACTACACAACCGTCAACGAAATAATAATCGAACCCGAATCGAAGCTACTTGTATGATTTTACCTGCCAACATACAACTAGGCCGCAGTCTGTTCAGCGCAGTTCGTATGCAGCAGCAACAGCAGCAGCAGCACGCAAAGCATCAAACGCGCTGGAATGTTGGAAGGACATTCCACAGACCGGTGCGTCACGAAAATAAAGTAAATGAGTGAAACAAAGTGTAAACAAATTGATGGTGAAGCGCTTGGCCGATTTAAGGAACATTTTGTTTTGTAATTTGATATAAAGAAATGTGATAAAACTTTGAGTTTGAAATATGAAAAATAAAGGTAAGAAAAGGAGAGTTTTAGTAACATCAGACAATTTACCCCGCATTTCTGTGGTTATAAAACAAAAACATTTTAATTAAATTGTGCTAAGTTGGTGAAGTCACACAATATGATATCTTTGAAGATTAGCTTTATAAGTCATATTTTAATTGCTTGGCTTCTGGCAACTGTTTCTATAAAACAGAGAGACTCTTCCAATAGAGGAAGTCGGGATGTCGGGAATACAGAAAGCCGCATCATAAACAAATTTAGTCAACCGGCTTATAACAAATACAAACAACAAAATAATAATAAATTTGAGAAGGCTAAAGAGATTAACTAAAGAGAGTTCTCTCCTGGGAACTTTTGAGCCCCTGGGATAACAAGATCCCTTTACACGACAGAGAATGTTAAATTATGATGTCCCTTTTGTCACCAAGGTTTTTTTTTTGTGTACATGAGACCACTTCCATGTACATTCTTAATCAGAGATCTCTTGATAGATGGAATCCCTTAAGGCGACGAGGTTAAAAAGCTGAGCCCTAGTGAGGGAGACGTTAGCGGCCTATATGCCACTTAGATTTCGGCTAAAACATTCTACCACTTCATTCTTAATGTGCGAGGTTTGGCTCATTCAAGGGACCATTTTTAACGAGTTTGGTTTGCTCTTTATGCGCAAAACATGTATGAAAAGAAACTCGTCATAAGAGGGTTACAGTCTTCTCTCCGCATGGAAGCAGTTCAAATTATGTTTGACAGTCCTTCTTGGCAGTTTAAGAGCTTAAATGATAAGTTACAATATAGTTCTAGACCTTCACACCTAAACCTCAACTCAACCTTTTACTTTCTCCAAAGAATTCTTCTCAAGTTTGAAGACTCAAAATTAACAAAACGTGCTTCAAATGTTATAATTGTTTCCTGCATTTTTAATGATAATTAATGTAAACTTCAACATAACGAATTGTCTGTTTTTCTCAGTCCCTTCCACGCTTGGGTAAAATTCGCTTACCCTTTCAAATGAAACATTCCGCTTCCTACGCAGTAATCATCCATTCGCATAAAGCATTCAGCCACAAATTACTCCTACACTGACTTCAACATTTTGTTCCCCCTAAACCCGATTCTGTACGCCCTAGAGGCGGGCTATAATTAGATCAAACTATACAATAAATACTTCCTACACACCTGACAGTGTTTCGCATCGCAGTTCAAACTTAAACCAAAACATTTAAATGCATACACAAAGCAGACACAGCAGTTTATTTTCCTTGTGCATGAAGAAAAAAGTACAGTATTGTAGTGCAAAAAAAAAAAAAATACACACGGCAGCAGACGTAGAGTT
>KZ062867.1:66053-97957 GCA_002091835.1 Anopheles maculatus
GAAAATCTCAAACTTCCATCTAAGAACTGTACTGTGTTTTAAGGATGCTTTTAAACAGGTTTCAGAAAGCTCTCACAATTTAGGGCAGTCGTTCTCAGATGATATCACAATAACTACACATAATATATCGTGCAGCCAGTACAGCAGCTTCAGAGAAGTACATTCGTTCGTTTATAGACGGTAGTTAAGAACATTCCTGAAAACGTATGCTGCTATTGTGATATCATCTGAGAAAAACTCTCTAAAATGTGATAGCATAGGATATAGTGGAAAAACATATTATATCTCCTTTTATACAGGCAGGTTATGAATTTAAGCGAATACAGACTGCGTGAAATTTTATGCTGCGATTGTGATATCATCTGAGAATGGCGAAGTGTGAGAATAGCGACACCAGTCTTCACACAGTTTAAATAATAAAATTCTCGTGCATATTAATACCGTGTCGCCCATCCTTAGCGCTATAATTGTGATATTTATCTAAAAACGTTGCCGGTAATGGTATAACATTCTGAAATCAACTGTTGCTGTTCTATTATCATATGCTTTCGTTGCCTAAAATATTGTTTTTCTCGTAAAATCATCTGAGAAACTCATATTTCACGTTGAAATTACTGCCAGTGTTAGCGATGAAAGTAATAACTCGTTTGCTATCATTTATAAGCAATCGTTCTAATCGCTTTGCTTCTAATGCAATTAGTAATCGCAAACATAGCAACCATTCCTTATCTCACGCTTATCTCCTAACGGAGCTAAGTTGAACGTGCAGTTCGTCAATTCAAAAAACCTCGAAAACCTTCGCTTTGGTTGCGATGATTCAAGCGATTCAACGGTGGAGCAGAGGTTTCATTTTGCTAAATATGATGTCGCATAGCGGTACACAAAGCAGACACAGCAGTTTATTTTCCTTGTGCATGAAGAAAAAAGTACAGTATTGTAGTGCAAAAAAAAAAAAAATACACACGGCAGCAGACGTAGAGTTGCTTTGGGGAACACAAAACAAAAACACACATACACACGCACATAAAAAAAGCAAAATTGTTAGTAGTTGAACTGAAATTGCCGAGGAAAAAAAACAACATCAGAAGCTGGTATATTGATGCAACTTTTGTGTCCCACTTTTTGACACTGTCCGCATTGCAAGCTGTCAAAGCACTGATAACATTAAACATTCCCGCATAACTCTTAGCTTTTAACACATATTTGTTTTTTTACGGGACCAATAAGAAATAACTTCACTAAGCAAAAATCGATCATTTTAAGCGATCTGTAGGCGCCACTCATATGGAAGAATTATTTTAAAAAAGGGCCAGAGTGCAGAACGATAAATTCTGTTCCGCTTTTCTGCGACGCTTTGGTATGTAAGGAGGGGGACAGGCAATGTCTTTTGTTTGTTTAATTTAAAGCATTCCACATCTTTTAAATGGATGTGTTCCCACTGTTGACGGGTAGCTGGTAAACATGTTCTGTACGAGCGCGCTAAATATTTTCTTTGGCACTGATCATGACAGCTTAGCTTACATTTTCCTCTGACAATATTTGTGTAAATATAAATAAACACTACGGGATTTCCCTTTAAGTCTCATAATCCTTTCCTTATGTCATCGTTAATTCCTTAATCAGTAAAACTCAATGGAGACGCCCAGTCTATGGAGACGCCTAGTACTTCGCTGTCACCATTTAGTAAACATAAACCGCACACTCTATCCGATTAAAGATAATTCATAAATACAACTTTATTTTAACAAAGTTTGCTTTTATATAAAAAAAGAAAAGAAAACAATTTCCAACGACGACATTACATGCATTCCGAAAACAAAAGCGCCTAGCGCGGGGATTAGAAAGATTTAAAATTTGTTCGAATTTGCGCCCGCAATTGCTTGTAGCCGTAGACTTAAGTAATGAACGATTCTGATGGCGCAATTTGATGCTGTAATAGTAATACAACGACGAGGTTTCACTTTATCTGTGTATGTTTTTGTGCACGTTCCGAATTGTGATGTGTTAGACACGTAGAATTTGTTTTTAAAAGTGTTGTTAAAAAATTTTAAACACCAAACGCGTGTAGCATCAGTTAAGTTTTTGCTTTTTTAAATCCACAAGTTATAACCTAACTTTTACAACAATCTGTATCAATATAACAGAAACAAAAACAAAAGTAGAAACTAAAATATTAACTTAAAAAACAAACGAAACAAACAAATCGTTCGTTTCGAGTGCTATCGAGCTGCACTGAGTTGCAAAAATTACAACAATTTCGAGTACGGAGTGGAAATCGCTTGTTCCCGCAGGGTAGACAGTAGAAATGCAAGACAGGAGTGATGATAATGCTTCGAATGCGCTTACGAGTAAAGCGTCTTCTCGACCCATTCGTCCATGCTGAACGTGGCCTGGTTTGTACCGTCGGTGTCGCGCTCGCGGAAGATTTCTGTGTACAGTAAGGAACGCGTTTTATTCGTCTAAATATTACGAAAACTTGAAAGCGGTTCAACAACTTACCGATCATTGTTTTAATCTTGACAGCGCACATGATAAAATCGTCGAACGGTATCGTACCGCTGCGCGACCCATACCGATGGACCAGCGCATTCAGGATCCGATTGTTTAGATGGTAGCCGGCCGAATTGAGTGCTTCACGTAGCGCGAACGGGCTTAGCCGACCGGAACCCTCGGTATCGTACAGCTTGAACACGGCCTTCCATTTGGCGATGTCGGTTAGCAGCTGCTGGAACTCTTCGAAACCAAGCTTTCCGGTGTGATCCACATCCAGCATGGCTACCATCGCACGGCACACGTCCTTCGAGAAGCCTTCGGCAGAGATGTTGTCTGGGTTTGTGTGTGTGTGTGTGTGTGGGTAAGAGAAAGAGAGAGAAAAAAGATCTAGATTAGTACTGAATGCGCTCAAGAGCTTAAAACCCATTAAAACTACTAAGTAAACGGGTGGAAAACTAAAGGATTGATCACGCTAGAGTTGGTTGGGCATTGAGAGTACTGGACACTTGCTGGATTTGCTGGTCGCTAGAACAACAGGCTACAAATGTGCTCGGGCAGAAGACCTGTAGAAGGCTAGAAGAAAATTATTATAACGCATCTCGCTTTAGGGGTAAGTGATAAGTAGAATGAAAGTTAGGAATTTAAATAGAAAGTATGATGTGAGGGAAATGTTCATGTTTCCTTTGCAGAAATGCCGAATTTTTGTAGGAAATCTATATTTCAAAAAACGAAAATGTTTTAACATCAACAACCATGCTCAACAAACACTCACGACGAGAAGGTTTCATTTTTCAATCGTTGTTATGTGCCGATGTGAGTGATTTTGTGATTTATTGCGTGCCATTAGACGACGCACACGCCGATGATGGTCATCCGATGATGGTCATCCGATGATCGGGGTAGTTGGCAGAAGGAGTTTAAGAAGTTTCGCGGGTGCACAACAACACACACATCACATCACATCACGAGTAACAGATAATCGATGAATGGGGAGTAGGTTGTGGATGGTGTTAAAAATGTGGTGTTGAATGTTAAATCAAACGATCGGTTAGTTCGGGGCGATATAAAATTTCGAGGCAAATGGTACGAAATGGCAGTTACGAATGCGGTAACGAATAAGGAAAAGAAAAGAACACAAACAACATGAGAAACCGCACTGGATAAAACAGATCTCATAGGCGATTGGTTGATTTTAGAGAGGTCGAGTAACGTTAACACTTACTCCATACATTAAAACAAGTATAGATAAATGCAAATGGAAAGAAGTTAACAGTATAAAAAGGTTACGCAATACATAGAGAACAAAAAAATAAAGAACTAATGAACATGAAATACAAGAAACTCTCTCAAAAACTCTCAAAAAACGATTTGTTCCTATTATCCCATCATACATGACTGGCTTAGTGTTTTTAAATATTTTAAAATTATCGCCGGTATAAAGCCGTGTCAAGTTATTAGCATAAGTTGAAGAAAGAATACGCATTGCTTTATAATGTTCTAACAGTAAGATCTGTAATGATACTCCACAATCTTGAGATATCTATGAGAAAATCTAATAACATAGTGACTTTGTCGTTTTGCATCTTGAACCTGAGTCCATCGACATGATGGACATTGTTACGCACAATCCTCACACTAATAGAGATAGGAAATGATTAAAAGTTCTATTTTGGATATATATTTTAAAGCTTTACAAAGGTACTGGATTAAACCTACAGCTCTTCAACTCAAATCCTCGTAGAGCCCAGATTTTAATGGATCACTATTGAGACATATTAAATTCTAGGAGAAGGCTCTATTGCATAGTTATCACATTTCCAGATATTGCATACTAGTATCACATACTATTCGGACTAATCTCTCGGCTAAGAAGAGTTAAGTTTTATGCAAAAGCTTATCACAAGCAATGAGTATTCTTCCTCCAGACAATTCAAATAACAAATCGATATTTAACAGTTGATTTAATCCCTCGTCTGTGGTATTGAATATGATAATCTAACCGATTTTAAAGAATATGAATTATTTATTTTTATCTAATGGTCAAACATTATGTACTGACAGTAATGACGAGGAATTGAGCTATTCTAAAAATTGTATGTACTGAATTACTATAGAATATCTCTCATCTATTTGGTACTTACATACTCGATATCGTATTCAACTTGGACGTATTCAAACAAACTTATTTAACCAAAACTTAAGACTAGTATTAAGCGAGATTAAAAATAATGTTAACCACATGAAACCCCAATTTACTCGTGGGAATTGTGCAAGTTCAATTACTAACTAATAATGTTCTCTACATCAAACGATAAACCAATCTCATGCAGAAAACGTAATACAATTTGATTCCCTTTTTAATTCGACCTTTACACAATAACCCCAGGATGCAAAGAGGAACGCAAAAACTACCGAGAAGACAAGGACAGCTAAAGAGGGGAAGGTAAATCGATGCAACCTACGCCGGAGCGAGGACACTTACCATCACGGAAGGAATGATCGAGGATGCGCTTCAGCTCAACCCAGTCAACCTCACCATCCGCGCCGGCAACATCCAGAAACAGACGTTCCATGGCTTGCCGTTGCGGTGACGGTTGAACATATCCGGGCACATCGGGCGCAATCTGCAAACAAATGCGAGATACAAGCAATCGATTAGATATTTGGTATCTTCTTTTGGAGCTAGCTGCCAACCGAGCCGCTGGATAACTTACCCGATCATCAAGGTCACCGACACCGACATTATCATCGTTCTCCTCCATACTGTTGGCAGTTTCGGAGAACACGCGAATAATAAATTCACCTTCCTCGTTCGGCTCGAACGTGGACGGCACGATCACGTACGTACCGGGCGGCAGCTTAAACCGGCAGCTCACCTCACGCAGATTAATGAACGCAGGCGAACGTGCCGCCGAAGCGTTATACTTGAAGAAGTTCATCTTCAGCGGTTTCTGCGCCAGATCGCGCTCCGTCACCCGGTACACGGCGAACCCGATCGTTAAACACTCCACACCCATATTCCGCCGGGCACGACGGTTCTTTTGCAACAGCGCTATAATCACCGTACAGTTGCCCTCCGCATCATCCTCGTCCGGATCTTCCAGCCGGATAACGTACTGAGGATTGTGCCAGAACGTATCGAGATAGTTACGGCAGCCGCCCGCCGTACTACCCGGCGCCCATTCACCCTCGAACATGGACATCTCCCAGCGGATCTTGCCGCGCGTAAACTCATCGTCGCTCAACGAGTCCGGGCTCAAGTTACAAATTTCCATACGATCGAAATAGCGCGTAAAATCACGGTACGACATCCAGAACTCTCCGTCGTGGTCAAAGTTCAGACCCAGGTCTTGCTTCTGCTCGTCCGGAATGTAGCGCCATTCGGCCGACTTGTCGCTCCACGGTCCATTCCATTCGGCCTCATTGCCCCACGGATTTCGGAGCCGGATCAGCGGGATCTTGCCCGATCGTCCCGGCGTTTCTATGTCCACCAGCTGGATCTTCGTGATGGAGTACGCATGGCCACGAATTAAACCTTCCGGTGTTTCCGCTTCCAGCACGTGCGGATCGGCCTCAATGCTGCACCCGAACATGGAGTTACGTTTAAAGCCCTTCTCGATGATTTCGAACAGATTCGGTGGCGTTTGATCCTTCAGGTCGTACATTTCTGCGACACCACCCGTAAAGTCCTCCATCGCCTCACAGGTAGTGCCACCGCGCAGAGATTCATACGAACCGTGCAGCTTGGCGTAAGCCTTCTCGAGCAGCGCACTCCAGAACTCGTTCTGCTCCGAGGAACGCATGTAGATCAACTGTCCCCGGTACGTTGGTAGTCGATCGTCGATCACCACATCGACCCACTTGCCATACTGCCAGAACCGGAAGTGAAACACACCCGCATACTCGTCCTCGAAGCTATTATCATCCGGCACCACGCGCAGGAACATCTTGTGGTCTTGCGTCAGATTGGCACAGGCAGCCAGCAGCCAGCAATCGCCCAGTTCACCCTGCTGCACATCGAACCGCGAGAAACCTTCCACGAAAAACTCCGGTGCATCACAGATCTCGTGCGGACGGAGCCATTCGTAGTGGCGATCTGGACGCTGCGAGTACATAAGCGAGGAGGCGGTCGCCGGAAACTCGGGATCCTCGAACAGCGTACCATTCTCGAGGCACTGTTGGCGAATTTGGTAGTAATCTTGCACATCGGCACTTGTGCGTTGACTTCTGTTACGATCTCCAAGCTGCGTTTATCGAGGGAAAGAGAGAAGAAAGAGCAATCCATTAGTAACTTGATTATTAAGGTTCTTCATTAAGAATCACATCGAATCGACTTCTTCTAGTACCCGTAACACATGATTTCTATTCTGTTTGTCTGGCCCAGGTGTTTGAGGTAGTCGACGACAATGAACAGGACAGTGCCGAATGCTTGGTCTATGTCTATGATAGCTGTGATGATGATGATGTTGATGGCGATAATGGTGACGATGTGCCCGACAATGATGTCGTTCCGAGTGATACATTATCACAACTTCACTCACAGAGGATGGTCAACACAAAGTTGCACTAGGACAACCTGTGCTCGGTTGACCCATAGCTTCCCCCTTTAGTCTACAATATCCCGCTGTTAATACATTAATATCCCGCGTTGTCGTAAAAGCTTTGAGTTGTTTAATCTCTCCAAGGGTTCCTATCGATCGTTTCTTGTCCTCCAATTTCAAGGACTATCGAGAAACTTGAACTTTGTAATATTTTTAGTTGTGTTCCAAATAATATCACCGACAATTCTTTTGTAAATTGAGTACGGACAAAAAATTAGTGTGGTTACTGGAGCAAATTGGAGGTCGTCCAGAAATCTCCTCCTTACTCGAAAGTTATCGCAGCTATAAACTAGGTTGAAATACTAAGATGACACTGCTATTATTCTGAACTCTACTGTATGTTACCTCTGCTGTGACATCCTTAAACTTGTTCCGTCTTCTCCGACCATGACGCCCGAAGCGGGGCAACACTTCCGTTACATTAAGTATCCGTCCCTCGACAACACTCTGCAGCGTACTGCCCTTCTCACCACGGCCATTCTTTTTTACTCCATCTTCAGCAAGCACAGTGCCCTTAGCCGATGTGGCGGCACACTCCTGCCGACTAACCACACCAACCCGACACGTTTTATCACCCATAATGGAGTTTTTGAACGCGGGATTTAACATATGATTTTTCTTATGCAAAACGCACACTCATACGCTTTGTGCACTGCGATCCTTGCCCATTGCAGGCTGCAACAGAACTGGCCAACAAGCAGCGTTCAAACCCTCCAGACTGAAACTCAATCAAAATTTCGTCGACAGCGCGCTCCGGAATGAGGTCGTTTGCTGCCGTTGTCTTCGTAACACACGGGCATGGGATGGGCGATAGGCTTTTAATCGAGGTGTGCAACAATCGATAAGGACGAATAGAAAATTTTATTTTCTTCTGCCAGGGAAGTGCCGGCTTCTTCTATTTTTTCTTGTTTTGTTTTAGTGCGCTGTATGCAACCCAGTGCACATGCTTACCGAACAAAACTTTAGCAATTAAAAGCCCCCTCCTAACAGCAGCACTGATCGAACGAAGAAAAGTTTCTTGTAGCGTTGTGCTGTGTGTTGGGGTAATCTAGGGTAATTTAAAATTAATTGCTACTTCTTGATTTTAAGCGTCAACCGCTTGTATGTAAAGTGTAAGATGGTTAATCAAATTTAATTAAATAATCCACCGGTTAAAGTGATAAAATAATGTATCATTTATCTATAATCGCTACCTGCAAGGGCTTGTTTATTTTGCATACTGCCTTGCATTGTGGGGGTGCATTATGCATTGATAAAACAATCGGCAGAAAGCAATTCCATCAGAGTTTTCTTCGACCTTCGGTCAAGGCAAATCGTTGTGGAATTGGCACCGCCTGACTGATACTACAGCGATTTCCTTCCCCGAAGGCCGTCACGAACACATTGTTTGTGATTGTTTGTTGCTTACAACTCCGGTACGTTTCGTGCTCTGGGAGGTAATGTGTGTGAGTGTGCGCGATAGTTACGGTTAGTTTGCATTGGAATGCATCAAGAACGAGCGTGCGACGCGTGTTGGCTGACGGGTATCCGGATGAGCGCTAATTCGATACTAATGCTAGCCTCCGCTAGCGAATCACCCGCCGCATGGTTGGTCAACCAAACGCTTCAGTCCGATTTGTCATTGCACCACTACCAGTACAGCGCATATCGTTATTCCCAACTCAATGTTGATTAACAAGTAGTGAAGCCGGTTCTGATGCTGTTTTCGTACACACGCGAGTGATCATGAGCCGTGAGATCATAACCTTGGGCCGGCCGATAGATGACGGTTGCCGCATCAAAACTTACCACTTTCATGTTCTTAATGCTCGGCAGGAAGCGCTTCGTGTCCGATTCCTTCTTCACAAACATCTCGTTGATGACACTGCCGATGTAGTCGGTGGCGGCACTAGTGATTGCTTGACCGGCCGCATCGAACAGCTGCTTGCCGGCCCCACTCAGGAGGCCCTGGGATACAAATCGGCAGAAAGCAATTCCATCAGAGTTTTCTTCGACCTTCGGTCAAGGCAAATCGTTGTGGAATTGGCACCGCCTGACTGATACTACAGCGATTTCCTTCCCCGAAGGCCGTCACGAACACATTGTTTGTGATTGTTTGTTGCTTACAACTCCGGTACGTTTCGTGCTCTGGGAGGTAATGTGTGTGAGTGTGCGCGATAGTTACGGTTAGTTTGCATTGGAATGCATCAAGAACGAGCGTGCGACGCGTGTTGGCTGACGGGTATCCGGATGAGCGCTAATTCGATACTAATGCTAGCCTCCGCTAGCGAGTCACCCGCCGCATGGTTGGTCAACCAATCGTTTCAGTCCGATTTGTCATTGCACCACTACCAGTACAGCGCATATCGTTATTCCCAACTCAATGTTGATTAACAAGTAGTGAAGCCGGTTCTGATGCTGTTTACGTACACACGCGAGTGATCATGAGCCGTGAGATCATAACCTTGGGCCGGCCGATAGATGACGGTTGCCGCATCAAAACTTACCACTTTCATGTTCTTAATGCTCGGCAGGAAGCGCTTCGTGTCCGATTCCTTCTTCACAAACATCTCGTTGATGACACTGCCGATGTAGTCGGTGGCGGCACTAGTGATTGCTTGACCGGCCGCATCGAACAGCTGCTTGCCGGCCCCACTCAGGAGGCCCTGGGATACAAGGGAATCGAAGGGTTAGTAAAGAGGTTCGCCCAAGCAAAAAGTTGCACGTATTAAGCCGTTGTATACCTTTAACTCGTCCATGATGGTGCTGGCTGACGGTCGGTGGTGATTATTCCGTTCGATTCAGCGAACGACGCTTCCAACTGTAAACAATGCCAACAATGCGATCGTTAAGGGAGTGAATTCTAGAGGTTTGTACTATTGCAGGGGTCTTCAAACTACTGCGGTGAAAGAACTGGCGCATACTACTACTGCCATAGCTACCATAATTAAGGGCAGAGGGAGATGATGAACATTTCTGTTCAAAGACTGCCAGTCACAACGTTTTCAATGTGGTTCATTTTGGCCATTTATTTTAGTAATAGCATAACAATATCTGATTGTTTTTATCCAAATAAATATCTTGCTGTTATAATATGTTACTTGAATTTTACTTGAAAACCGCCATCAAGAATTTAATTCGGCATTCGGCACAAGCCAATAAGGCAAGGCCGATACATAAAGATTGCCTTGTCTTCGTTGCTGTCGATTATCAGAGGAGGAACCTCTTTAAAAACAATAACTTATTCTACAAATTTTTGATACCTATTTTGTGTTAAATCTTCTGATGGAACAGGCCTTTTTTAAACATAGAGTATGAAACTAACAGGGGAGGTCCAATGACATAGTGGGTGCTAACACAAGAGAGGACCGTTTATAAAATCCCATCCGAATAGACTATTCAACAGCGGGTATTGTAGGGTTACGGCCTGCTTTGTGGAATTTGGATGGGAAGGGAGATATAAAGATGGTACGGAACCTTTTGCTGGTGGTAGTGGAACAACAAATAGTGCCGAGCAGACCACGTCCTGAGAATGTGAGGGAATGTCGCGAACCGTTGGACAGTGCCGAACTGGTCGCAAACAGGAGGAAAGGGAAAGTATGGGATATAAAAGAAAGGAATGGTAACAAAACTAAACACACCGGAGAACACTAAATAATGTCAAAATGTCTCTACCTGCCAAGGACTTTAGATCGATTCTTTAGATGAGTGGTTTAGAAAGGTTGAAATAAATCTCGCTTCAAGTTGTTACTCTTCTCAAAACCTTTCTTGACTCTATTTGGTTCATCCAGAGGTACAGCATACCATGCCACATGCTTTGCTAGCGATGTATAGACATTTAGGGGTCTCCATTCTACTTCGTTCTTATCCAAGACACCAATTGCAGTGTAATACATTACCTATCTTAAGGCATATAACTAAGGATGTTATCCTTGACACATTACTAATCGCTTACCCTCTAAGCGCAAACCCTCTTCTTTCTTATCTTAACCAAAACTCCGTAGCAATTAATTTTTAAACCAAAAGTAAGTTAAAAAATCTCTGCCGCCCGTAGTTTGGAGACCCCTGTACTTTAGTCTATTTGATCGCTAATATCATGTGTGTGTATGTGTTTTATGCTTGTAAACAAACAACAAATCAGTACAATGTTGAAGTGTTTAATCACCACCATTGCATCACCACCATTCGCTGTTTGCTTACAAATCATACAAACTGCCCGAGCATCCTCTTCAATGTCCCATACGTTCATACGTTATCTAGACATTGGTCGCGTGCATGAAACGCGATACTTCTCTTTTATAGGACGGAGATAAGAAGACATCAATCCAACGATGCTTCTGTTCAATTTATCTAATCTTAATGTTTAAAATTCGATACTCGTAATCGTATTAATTGTTTTATGACATAATTATGTCGCTCGAAATAGCCGGCCGTTGATTGATTTACAGGTTATGATCTATCGATGCTAATAGCTAGTAATTCCAGGTTCAATAGTCCAATTACAAGACACGTATTGAAAGGAACTGGAATCGGTTTCAGTTTCTCTGTTGAAGCCGCTCCCGCATATGACTAATCCACATTCGTCTGATAGGTAATTATAACTCGTGACTCGCTTGTGGTATGCCGCCGATTCACCGTCGACCAAAACGCGGGTGACAGCATACCTCGTGAGTGGTGAGCTAAGGGTTGGAAGCATTTCCAGCACTCACTCAACCATCTCTCGCTTCTCCCACATCGATCCATTCGCTGTGCGTAACTGCCCTGCCCAAACTCGGGAAAATCGTTTTAACCTTCGGATTGCCCCATCTCCTGGAATTGAACAAGAAGGGAAGCATAAACCTAGGTCGAGCTAGGTCGGTTGACACAGTTCCGGTTCCCTTGCAGCCAAAATTCACACCCCAGCTGGTGTGTGTTTGTACTGGTCTATGTTTCTCGCAATGGCACTTAAATTGCTTCTAGTGAGAAGACGCACGCACACGCACAAACGTTTTTAGTGGTGTTTTTGAAAGAAAACGAAAAAAACACTCTGCTTGAAGTCTTGAGGGGGAAAATGACTATAAATAAATTCCACTTTGTGAGACATTTTACACGCACACGCGAGAATAAGAACCTGTCTAAGTGGAACTGTGTCTTGGTAGACGGTTTTCATACGAATTCTGTTTTAGAAAAGCGTACATAGTTGTACAATTGTGTTCATGTTGCTTTCTCGGGTGCTTTTCCTAAACTAAGTAGGCCAGTTTCTCTCTCCCTAATGACAGTGATTTGTTTACATCGTGTGCGTTGTAGCAACAGCGCAACAACAACACATGTAGAACTGTACTGCAATTCAAAACCTGCATACGTTTCAGATAGCGCCACGATTTTTTTCAAATACATCACACCAAACTGTAACACCATTGCTAATCGTTTTGGATTTATTCCAACAACATTCCACCGCAGGCGAAGGCACCATATTCGATGACATCATCTTTCGCTTTGCACGCCTGGGAACAGTATTTGCTGGCAGAAAACCCATAACGGGAGTGTAGAACGTCATCACATGGACTGGAGAGCAGATTCACGAGTTTCACGTAAAAGTTATAAACGCGCATCACTAACATAAACACGTGCACAAGATATGGAAAGGAAGTACACTATTTAGCTTCAAAATATTTTACCTATACGTAGCGGAAACACACTTTTCACTCAACAACTTTGCGAAATCACCGACCAGCACGGCAGGCAGGCAGGCTAAACAACAACAGGCAGCGAACCTAACCAGAGCCAGTGCCTGATGAGAATAACATAAATCGTCAATACCCAACGAACAAAACTGAGCTCTTGTCGGAAACCGTACGCGTCTGTTAAGCACGCTTATTTGATGCCAGTTGGAAGGGTAAAGGCCTCGGGTCTTGTGTAATTTCATTTCAAACAAGTATGGGGATGACGTCACTCAGATTAGCTTTAAAGATATGATTACTTCATAATTCTTATCAAAAATTGTGAGAATGAAATGTCTTTCCCTCTACCTTTTCTCATATACTGGTGTTCACATAAAACGCTCGGTTCGGATTCGGTTGTTGTTCGGTTTTGCTGATCGGTCTTGCGTTGTTCACTGGGAAGTGGAATCTGTCAGCTATGTCTGTGACATTTTTGACTGCAAGCAGCGTTAAGCGGTGCCTTCACGATAATCATTTCGATTTCTTGTATTTGTATATTATTTTTAAATATTTTTTTTCATGTTCATGATTTAATTTTCTGTGCGTTTTGAAATTGATGGTGGATTGATGTGTGATTCTATTCGCTATCTTACTTACGAAAAGTAAATTGTGGTTTTGATTTTAGGAAGATGTAAACCTATAGCCTTTCTTGCTATTTGAGGTCAAACAAAAAAAAACATGAATCTAGGATTTGATGATTCTAATACTATTTATGCCATTTATTTTTTCATTTAGAAAATACCGCAGAAATGGCAGTTTTAATATTTTTAGAAAAGCTAAATAACACAAGAATACTTTTGTTCTACACTATATTCTCTGGATACTACGAAATATGTTATTTAACCTGTGTATGATAACATTTAGCAAACGACAAATCATTAGAGATCTTTTCTTAGATTACGTGCAATGCACTATCTAGTTCGGGATAAAATGACTACCATATTCCTTGGAAAGATGAAAATATAAGTGATCGTTAATTACGATTAGATAAACGACTAGCCCACAAAAGAACCGATTTTGTGTTCGAATTTCTTTCGAAAAGATAAGATAAATTTTTCGTACCATGAGTCATGACAATCTGGTATCGTGTGAAATCCCATACGGTAAGGGCTGAGAAAGATAACCTTTATTCTTCTTTTTTTGGCTCTATAACCTCATAAGGGTTGTCCCTGTCATAACTGGTTTTCTTTGATTTATTTATTACCCGTAGCTTGATAGGCAGTCCTGCGTAAGGAGAGGCGGTCCGGACGGGATACGAACATCGGTCCTGCCATGTCGTATATACCACCGGGTTGCCCTTTAGCTAATCTTTCACTATCTTGCTATTAGTGCCAGTTGGAGTTAAGTAATGTTAGTTAGTAAATTTGTATTCAAAATGTTTATCTAAAAGTATGACGGGTTTCTACATTGTCGGAAGGCAAGAGCAACGACCGTAAATATACCACAATGTAACTAATAGCTGCAAAAACTAACTTCCGGTTGTTTTACGTTAGCAAGAGAACATAAAGGTATAAAACAAGTCAATAATTGGCAAAAGCAAGTATCTATTACTATTCAGAGACACAATATTGCCTTCGTGTTAGGTCCGCTCAACGACGCATGCGCAGGGAATGGGATGGAGCGGAAACGTACGCAACGCAATTTTACATACGGTAGGTCTAGTGAGTGTCGTTGAGTTCCCGGTATTTACTTTGATTAAAAATGATATCTTAACAGTCGTTTATTTCTTTTTACCCGGTACAAAAAAATCAAATCAAATAAACAGACTTCAAAGATAATTGAAAAAACTAGTTAAACGTTTTGGAGAACCAACGGTCAAGCAAACAAAAATATTTACTCAGAAAATTATCAAGTCGATGATGATTTCAAGCAACCAGCAGCGCATCTGAAGCCGTATTTACCAAACATTGGCACTTGCGATGGAGAGCGACAGTAATATTTCAAAGAAATCATTGTGAATACTTGTCTTGGAGAAATTTACTACATCCGAACCTTGTCCCACTAGTAAACAAGAGTTACTGTGTTTCACTGGCTAAAAATAGCTTCTCCGGACGTACTTTCCTACCACACGGAGTCACAAGTATTTTGGACTGTCCGTTTGTCTGTCTGATGTTAAACCCATCTCGTTCGCAAAGAGTCATAAATTCCCTTGAACTGAATATGAAATTTGCAAGACGACAAAGAAACGAGATCTGGTGTAAAAGGAGATCATACGATCATGACCTGACATTGGATGGTTGAAGGGCCTTTGCTGAGAATGGCCATGAGTTATTGGAGATTTATATTTTTGAAAGTAATATATTAATATGAAGTACTCTGTCGATCCGATTGTGATTCACGATAAACCCAGGGTAACACTTACCGGTGAGAACATTCCCTCGGCGATCGGTATGCTGATGGCCTGGAACGGAATCTCCTCGCAGGACGCAACGGGTTCACCACCGCGCAACAGTGCGTCCGGCACCGGAGGCGGTAGATCTGGCATGGAATAGTCCATCGGGGAACCGAACGCGGCGAATCCCATCGTCGGATACGGTAGATTCGTGTTCGATGGTGGATATCCCGCTCCACTGTCCGGAAGCGGCGGCATAACATTCGGATTAAACCCGTACGAAAGCGACTGGCCCGAAATGGATGGATTAAGGCTGGAATAGCCCGAAGAACCGGCAGTCCCGGGTACGGTTGGCCACTGGGAGGCGGGTGGCGATTGGGCAAACGCAGCCGGATTGATCCACCCGAGACCGTTGGCATTCCAGTTCTTTGGGTAGTGGTAATTTTGATTATAGTAAGCCATTTTTGTTGACGGCAGGAAGCACAAGGACACTATGTAAATATGGGCAAGTTGCCTTTTACGGTAGGAAAGCGTCGATGATACGACGCGCCAACCGGTCGAATAACCTTCGATACGCACGCACACAAAACCCTCCGATACAAACACACGTGATACGTCACGATACGCGCCCGTGTACACGCAAAACCCGACCGAACGAACGATACAAAAAAATAAAAACGCACGAACACACACACGCGCGCGCACACACTCTTCACGAACACACAGTTTCTCTTCACGAATTCACAGTTGTCTAGAGAGGCCAACTATCGCGATTCTACTTGCAAATAAAGCAGATGTTGGCACTACGTCGTACTAAACCTTTTTGGCACGGTGTTTATTTTTATCCTAATCACTCTAATTACTTGCAATACGTGTGACGCAGTGTTCGAATCGGACGCACACGGGAAGAGTGTTCCGATCAAAGTAACCACAGCGTGGCACAGCTTCAATTTCACTTTAATTCCCCCAAACTTGCGGAACTGCCAGCACGCTTCACCAGTTTGTTTACAAGGCGTTGTTTTTTTCTTCTCACTCTTCTTTTCACGCGTGACTCACACGTCAAACTCGACTGCTGCTGCTGCTGTTGCTGGTGATGTAGACAAACACACTCGCGATCGTGCACCACGGTACGTAAATTCGCCACACTAAACCCCACGAACTCGCTGAGTGAACTGACGAACAATATTGCCGGTGTTGGTGGTTTTAGAGGACGCGCGACTTCGACCGACCGTTCGTGAGTGCTATAAGGGTTGTGAGATACTACTTCTCACGCAGCAACAACAACAACAACAACAAAAACCCACCCAACGACGACGAAAAAGGCAACGGTTACTATGCCCACACTAACTGGGAAATTCATTTGCAACAAGTGGATAAGAAAAAGGGGGGTTTATCCTGTATGAAAAATCTTTGTAGTTTTATCGATGTGACCACACCGGAGGTGTTGCGTTAACCTGTCCACACCCACACAGATGGGGAAGTTAGTTCTTCGAAGCGATATCAGAACCCGCTTTTAGTACGAGGAATTCCCAAACGTCACAGACTTGGCGGCAAACCCAAACGAACAAACACAGAAAAAATAACTGTCCCTCCGTTGTTCTTTCCCAGAGATTGCTCATCACCTGCGTGGTCCCCAAATTTTGTGCTGTAACCGTGAACCGGTTTTCAACCTTGAGCGTGGGTCATTTTTGAATGTCGCGGCATAACTATGTTTCTACACTACCAGTGTTGTACGGTGCATTCCATTCGGTGAGTAGTTTCTTTCTTTTCCCTGTACCTTTGCAAGATGCTAACCAGATGCTTTACACGTGTTGAAGATAAATACTTTTATTTTGACGCTTTAATCATGAAGCTTGAAGTTCGACAACCGCGTGGGAGATCTGTTACATTTAACGTCACACATACAGGTGTGTTGGTGTCATAAACGTTCGACGAGATTAATTAACTCACTTGCTAACATCACCGTTGTAATAACAAACCTTCTCGATGCGTCCTTCGGCGAATATACGCAAGAAGAACGCTGACTCCTGGTTGGGCTTCCAGGTGTGCGGTACTAGCACGTACCTACCCGGTGGTAGTTTGTATCGGGCCACAATCTCACGTGATGTCTCGAAATGGGCATCAATTTCTACCGGAGTGACATTTTCGAAGAATGCACTCGGTAAGGATCGCTGCTCGGTAAGCACATGATCGGGAATCGGATAAATCAGCAGTCTCAATGACAAGTCGTCGGTTCCTGTAGCACGGTGATACATTTGCATGAGTCCTACCGTCACACTTATATCCGGCTTGTTTTCCAGACAGTTGCCATCAAGTTTGAAAACGTATTGTGGATTGCGCCAGAAACTCTTCGGGTCCGAGCCTCCTGCAGTGATGCTTCGCTTCCATTCACCCTTCTGGGTCATCATTTCCCAAGGGTAGCATCGCTTCAGCTCGTCACTCATATCACCCGGACACTGGTAACACACGCTGAGATCGTCAAAGTAGTCTACAAAGTCCTCAAACTTCATCCAAAACTCGCCATCCTCGCGTACGACGTTAAGCTCCGCTATCTTCTCATCGGTCACCAGTATCCACTCGATGGAGTGATCACCCCAGGCACCGCTCCACTCCCTTTTTCCCCATGGGTTACGGACACAAATTAATCGTTCATCTTGGGACAGCTCGTTCGACAGCATGTGTTGCTTCGCATTTAACCGCGCAACCTTCGTCACTGAGTATACGTGGCTCGACACCAAATTGACGGATGTTAATCTGGTTTCATCCTCGTGCATGTGGATACTGGCGGTAAGCAACGATTTGCGGGCAAGATTACGTTCTACTCGATCGAACAGATCTTCCGGTTGGGAACCATGCAGTGGGTAGAGCTCGGCTATACCTCCGGTAAGATCGACCATTCCTTCGACACCCGATCCACCGTTAAGTGCATTGTACGAACCGTACAGCTTGGCGTACGCTTTCTCCAACAGTGCTGCCCAGAACTCTTGCTTCACCGAGGAGCTCATGTAGAGCAGCCCATTAACTCTGCCTATTACCGGAAGTCGATCATCCACTATCACTTCAATCCATTCACCATATTGCCAGAAGTAAAAATGAAACACCCCGGCATAGTTTCCCTCATCGAACTGGCTATTGTCCTGCGGTACAACGCGCTCGAATAGTTTGGGCTGGGAGGTAAGCGTGGCACAGGACGCTATAAACCAACAATCACCTAAGTCACCCTGGCGCACATCGAACCGCGAATAACCGTCCATGACGAACTTGGGCTCGGATACAATTTCACCCGGACGTTTCCATTCGATCGGAGGCTCATTGTTGGACGGTGGATTCGTTTGGTAGATGGAGAAATCGTTGGCCGGAAAGTCAGGATCTTCGTACAGTGTCCCTGCTGCCAAACAGCGGGCTCGAATGCTTTGAAAGTCCTGCTTTGACGATTGGTGCTAGTGGAATGGAAGATTTAACGGTTATAGATGAACAAAAACCTGTCTTTCCTATATCTGAAACTTACTGCTTCTTCAATCCCATCACAACCGGCTGTCTGATCTTCATCAGCTTC
The DNA here is from genome assembly GCA_002091835.1 of Anopheles maculatus. NCBI lineage: Eukaryota > Metazoa > Arthropoda > Insecta > Diptera > Culicidae > Anopheles > Anopheles maculatus. The sequence goes on from KZ062867.1 coordinate 84,714, forward strand.
ACTCTCCAAAGCCAACTGCCAGTTGATAAAATCCATTGCTTTAACTACGAAATTCACGCCACGCGTCACAACGCTTTCCAACGACTAAACTGACTTCCGCCAGTACCGGTGCCTTTTTATCTGCTACACGTTTGCTGCAAGGTTTAGTTCACTGTCTGTCACGCTGAATTCCTCTTCTCGCGTTAGAAAGGGTATCGGGGAATACCTTCGGATTGAAACTAGTTTCGCACGCTGTGTTTTATGGACTGTCACCGGCATGATAAGTCGCCGGTGCGCCGGAGCACAGGTGTAATGAGGACAGTAGAATGCCCCACATGCACACACACACACGCACTGGGTTAGTCGTAGAGTAATGCAAAAGAGAAGTATCATAAGGCAACCGTGTTGAATTCGCAAATAATAATCAATCACTAGAATGACATGAAGAGCAAGAGCACTTTACTTAAATTTATGTTCTAATAAATTATGGTTTTACTTCCAGTGTGTTTTTTTATCTTAGTCATTAGCAAAGAAAGCTTAAATGTGTTAAAAAAAACATTAATAATTAGCTAACTGAGTAAAACAATCTATAAATCAATAAACTGTTAAATCGACCTGATAACAAACAATAAATCAAATGAAGGAAAAAGACCAGTAAACTAAAGGGTAAAAATATATAAATTTATTTAAAAATGTTTCCCATAATCTAATCTTTTACTAGGAACAAAACAATAAAAGCAAAGAGATTGGTTAAAATATGAATTTGAATGTTTGAACAATTACATTACGTAAAGAACGAGCCAACACCAAACGCAGCTTTACATTCATCCTTTTGTTTTGTCATTATTTGTTTATTAGTCAGTTTATGATAAGATTCCTTATACAACATTCTCATTTCTCGTTCTGTGTTTTTTTTGGTGAGCGTCTCCTTTTTCTTATGGGGTTTTGTGGGGGGTGGGGATGAGTGGGGGGTTTGTCGGGAGGGGTGGTTTCGGCGGCATAATGTATATGTATATACGACTGCGTTATCTGGTGTTGTTGTTGTTTGTTTTGTTTTGTTTGTTATGTAAGTGTTTGTGCGCGTGTCTGTGTGTTATCTTGTTCACTCTTACTTCACAATTCCTTTGCGTTTGTTTCAGTATTAACAGTAAGTATGTAAGTGTGTTCTGTTTTCACATGAGTGTTTACTTCACTTTCTTGTCTCTTAATTCCTTCGCTATTACCTTTTTACCATGGTGTGTTATTTAATCCATCCCTCTTTATCCCCCAGCTGTGTTCATCCACTGCGACACTCAGTCATTTTCCTATCAGTAGTGGTAGTTGTGCGTGTGTGTGTGGTTTCCGTATAAGTGTTGTGTTGTTTTGTCTTTTACTTTGTTTTGTTGCATTTTTTTTGGGCTGTTGTTTTTTTGTTCGTTTTTACTCTTCTTTTTTTACATAAATATCAATAAATAAATAACATTAATATTTTTTTATCCCTCCCCGTTACGTGCAGCCGTGTCCGTGTCTTTTTTTCCACCATTTTCCTTCTTGTGCTTTTTTCTTTTCTTTTCCCACCTGCATGCACTTGGTAAGAGGTTTTCTCTTTGTCCTTGTGTTCTGCTGTTGTTTGTTTGTTTGGTTTGGTTTTTTAGTTTACATACGTTTTATTTAGACGGTATTTCTCTTTTGCTTTTATTCACTACAACGGGGCACAACGTTAGAAAACGAAATCCTAGCACGACACGGACAGAAGGAATGCACGTCGCGCGAACCATTATATGGCCAATTTGCCGTTGTTTGCTGGACTTTCTTTCTTTTCCTTTTTCGCATTTCCTACTGTCCTTGCTAAGCGTTCTTTTCCTGCTCACTTCTGTGTTGTTTGTGTGTGTGTGTGTGTGTGTGTTTGTCATGTTTGTGTTTCTTTTACAATGTTCCACTAAATCATTATATGTACACATAGGTCATTAAAGCATGTTTCACCTTCCACTTGGATCCGTGTTCTGTCATGTTTCTGTCATCTTCCATTTTCTTCTACATCACTTACATTTGTTTAATTGTATGTATATAGTTTTGTTTGCTGTTGTTTGGTTTGTTTTTTCTTTCTTTCTGTTTTTTGTTTTCAACATTCCCTATTGTTTTATCCTATTGTTTTACGCTTCCAACCTGGTAACTGGTTGGTTGGTTGGTTTGTTTGGTTAGCTTACACGAACTGGTTAGTATCATTACGGTTCACTTACACTTAAATCTTTCGTTTCGTTTTTTGCAACGTTTCCTGTGTTTTATCTACTCAATTCTCAATGGCGCCCGATGGCTCTATCGTTAGGATACCTTGTTAGTGTTGTCTGGGATTTTGTTATGTGGCTATATGTTGCATTTTTTTTTTGTTCGTTTGTTTTTCCCTTTTTCGTCCCCCTTTCTATTTCAAGTTGTGTTGTTTCTCCCCTTTTTCGTTTATGTTTTGTTTTATCTCATCTAAATTATACAAGAGATACATTACATGTTCTCCCATCATTTTCTGGCCCGTATTGGTTTGTTTGTATGTTTCCTAAATATATAAAAATAAATATAAGTTTACTTTCACGTTTCTTTTGTTCTTGTTTCATCTGTGAGAATGTGCGTGTGTGTTTGTGTATATATATTTATACTTTCTTCGAAGTTTCTTTGCTTTGTTTTTATTCCTTCCGAATCTTAACACTTTCCCAAGTGGCATTTTTGTTATGTGTTTTATCCTTAACAAATCACGGCTTTAATCAGTTCGCTGTTTTTGGACTACTAAAATGATCAAAATGTCACACTCGTCATACGCGCTTCGCCACCATCATCACTCGCTCGCTGTCGCTGTTTCCTTCAGAAGGATCACAAGCAAGGGAAGAAAAGCTTGCCACCACAACACACACACACACTAAATCACGCTCGATAATTAGTGTCATATAGTTTGTATGGGTGTGTACTTTGTTGCCTGTTGCCTAATTTACTAGTTTTGCTACTACCGAAGAACGGAAAAGGTTTTTGTTTTGTTTTGTAAATTAAAATTAAACCAATATCGTTCAAGATCACGGTGTGTATAAGATAGTGTTCGATTATATATGTGTTTGTTTGTGTGTGAGCGTACGTAACACCACACGCTTAGTAGCCACATATTATTGGCCTATTTGTATTACTACTGCTTAGCCGAATACGAAAAAAGCGGTTTACCAATTCTAAAGCCATTTGCACAAGAAGGCTTTCGAGCCGTTCCTTTTGAGTTTCGTACAGGGCGAAGGGATGAGGGGACGAAGGGACGAAAGGGATTGGGAACACGACAGGAGGTGACACAGTACAAAGTATTTAACACTCATTTACATCCATATTGGGGAATGGGCTTTGCCACTTCTGGCTCGTCGGATAGTGCGCCATTAATTATTTATGTTTATGTATTTCATCATCTCTCGGGTTTGTTTGTTCAATGTTGGACTTCCTTGAGCCACTTAATAACACTTAACACGCACTTATACACACACACACACACGTACCACGCACGTTATAAGTTATGGTGGTATTATGCGTTACCTCATTTATCAGTAGTAGAATAGCTTTTGTATACATTAAAAAACATTTCCCATTCACACACAACTTTCTCTCTCGCACTCTCTTTCTTTCTCTTTTCTTTTGCACGTGCTATTTTAATGGCTGTGTATGTGTGTATTTATGTGTGTTTGGTTTCTCTGTTTTAAGTTTATTTATTTAACTGTCCCACCCCGTAAGGACGTGACGTCCTGCTACAGCGGGATACACCCTTGCTCCGGGGTGACACGACTTTACAAACTGATTATCCTGTACAATTCTATCAAAATTAATCTGCAATGTTCATGTATGTGTACAAAGGTTATATTTACTTTAGGTTGTTTGCTTGTTCGTGTTTTTTTTTTCTTTACCCCTCGTTCAATTACTTTCACTTTCTACCTGTTCCACGTTTATGTGGTTTACTGTTTGTTTGTTTATTTTTAGTTTTGAGCTCGGTTTCTCTTGCGTGAGCTTTGCATGTTTCTAGTTTTGGCATCAGAGAATTCTTTCTTCACTAGTCACGACCGGCTAGCGTTCGTTATGTATTGTAGATTTTTACTTACTTTTCTAGTAAAAAAAAAAAACAAACAAACCAAAATCCGACAATAGTTCGACAGCTCACTCTTCAACACACCAATACATCTACTTGCTGGTCTACCCGGGGGCACCATTTTGTTCCCACCCCAAAACAAGGACATCATTCGTTTGGATGAAGCTGCTTTACTAGTGTTTGTACAGCAACAGCAACAAAAACAAACATGGCGTCCGGAAGCGGTTTGACACTAGTGGAAACGAGACTCCCTTTTTGAAGGATCCTTTTCCGGGGTTTCAGTCACTTCTTTGCTATCGTATTCTTGGTTGCTGTTTGCTTCTATTTTTGTCCCCCATTTCTGTTTTCTTCTACATTCTCACTAACCAGTTTCGTAATGGGGGTTATCCAACAGCTTTAATGAATTTCAAATATAATTAACAACACTATACCATGCCCTGGGGCACGTGCATCCCCCCCCCCCTCCGTCACACAAAACACAATGTCGAGCAAATGTCCTATTTGCTGCGCCGGCCAGGAGGCCGTTCGACACCTCGAAACCGTTCAAAAAACAGATCAGATTTAACAACCTTAACATGGGCTAATTTCTTACGCACAAAAACAAAACAAAATGGCGCACGAAACAATAGCACTGGGTTGGTTTTTTTGCTGCCCCGGCTTTACTGCTAACCCATCACAACCCTGCCGACTGCCGAAAATGTAACAGTTTTTACTATAAAGTTTGGGGGGTTTTCTTTTCTTTTGTTGCATAAAAGAAACGATCGCCTTTGAGCAAATTGGTTTAAATTTTAGTGCTTTTGTTTTTTCTCTTTGCTTAACTTACTTAGCTATTTTCATTTCAAGCTTGCAAGCTATCTTAATTTAAGAGCAAAACGGAGATCTTTTACTAAAACGCGTAAGCAAAGTTGGAAAGTAGAACAACACAAATGCAAACAATAAAATGCCAACGGGGTGGTGTACTAACAGTTTGTCTCTTTAGTACACGCAAACAGTGAAAAGGAACTGAGTAGTAGGAGAATTTTGTATCCCCAAAACCTCAGCAAAGGGGTTTGGGTGTTTCCTTCCACAGTGTCTCTACTTGGTGTGAATTAGTCGTTGTTAAAACACGGGATAAGCTCGTCCCCTAGCTAATGGCTTCCGTTTTTAGTTCTCTTCAAATCTCTACAAATCACTTGCTCTCGCTCCTTCTCACGCAATAGACGCCCCAGCTCTGTCAAAAAACCCGTTTTAGTAGCGTAACGAAACGAGGCTCTTAGTACTTAACGTTCCGATCGCGTATCGCTTCGGACACTCCCTTAACCTCAAAGTGTTTACATTGTTGGGAGCTGCAGCGGGGGTTTTTGATGTTATTCAAGGATTTGTTTCATGCGTGTAAGCTTGTTTGTTTTTATACTATTCTACACAAACACACACACACATACATACACATATGTGCTGTCACATTCTAGACATTTACTATTTATCTCTTTATATTCCCCCTTTTTCTTACTGTATTTGGTTTTGTTTTGTTTGTTTACGTTTACTTTTCCACTCGGTGGACTAATATGGACAAAGAAAACAGTGTTTCATTTGTGTAACATCAATGTTTCAACACCCTCCGTTTGGGTGGTTTTTGGGGGGTTTTTTGTTTTGTTTTTATAAATATATTCTAACTTTGTTTTCTTGTTTGTTTTTTTCATTCTATCAACTGCGCTTCTAAATGTTTACGCAAATATATGTACAAATAATGCAATTTTTGTGTGTGTGTATATCCGGTTAATCGTGTCGTGTGTGAGTTGTGTGTGTGTGTGTGTTTTACCATTACGTTAATATAGTAGTACATATGTATATATATATATATTGATTTTCGTTACGAAATACTTTTTCAAATTAGTGGCCATTGAATGTCCACCAATGATACTTTTATATAGGTCTGTGTGTATGTGTATGTTTGTGTGTTTTTTTGCCTAAAGCCCTTTCGCCAGTTTTCCATGCATCGCAGCAAGATGCCCTTTAACAGCTAATCTCGGAATGATTTTCCGGGCTGATGTAACGCTCACTGAACGTCTGGATCGTGAAGGGTGCTGCCTGTCTGGAAGGATCCTGCCCAGCACCGCCCGATCCTTTATCGCCTCCACCATTACCACCATTACCACCGTGACCGTGTCCGTGGTGACCGTTGGTGTTGTGATTGCTACCACCATTACCACCATTGCCACCATTACCCGTCGGTCCATTGCTGTAGCCGGGTATGGTTGTCATCACCATCCCACCGGTGCCGCTGAGCTTATCCACAATAACTCCATGATCGCCATGGTTGTTGTTGTTGTGGTTGCTGTGATTGTGGCTCGATCCGTTCCCGTTCGCGTTGCTCATCATGCGGATATTCGCATAAGACGTACCGACCACATGGTTCTGCTGCATACTGAGTGCTGCCGGGTCGAGCGTTATCGGTGGCGGTATACTGCTGAGCAGTTTCGCCGTTTCAATCGGAGATTCCACCATCGGTGGACCATGGTTGTGACCGTTACCGTTCGTCAACGGTCCACCATTGATTTGGCCGGGCGGTGATCCATCTCCACCAAGCTCGCTGATTGGATTGCTGAACGAGATGGGCGGCTGTATGGCTGTCGGTGTTTGTTGCGGAGTGTCCAGCGATATCAGCTTGTCCGCAACATCCGGTACCGGTGGAATCATCGTGGGACCGTTGGGTGGAAGGACTTGCTCTACCGGATCTAGCACCGGCGGAGGTGGAAGTGGAACACCGGCGGAACATGCTTGCCCCGGATGTTTACGAATAAAGGACGTTTCCCAGCAAGCACCATCGGTGACGGTCGTCAGTGGTTGTTGCTGTGGTGCACCATGTCCGACCAGCGCATTCGACACCACCACCGTATGTCCGTTAAGGATCCGCGGCGAAGCGTTTTTCGGTGGCGTACAGGTCATCAGCGTGTCCGGAATGGTGACACCGGTCGCTTCGCTCAGCAAGCGTTCCGCAACGGACCGTGGCCCTGGGAGCGGTATCAGATAGTCTGAAGAGTTGGGCACCTGCAGACAGAAGTCATCGTTCCCGGGTGGACGCATTATCGTCGTATCGCGCTCGTTTGACGGTGGTCGGAAGAAGCTCGGCAATGGGGCATTCATCACTTCCGGATCCTGCGTGCACGTCGTTAGCCGTTCGAGCAGGTTTGAGAACGATGGACGCTCCTCCGGTGTAGGATTCCAACAGTCGGCCATGATGCGGTACACGGCCATCGGGCAACCTTGCGGAGCATCAAGTCTTCCACCGCCCGTCACCAGCTGCATCACATCCCGGTTGGGAAGACCAGTGTACGGCATCAGACCGAGGCTGAAAACTTCCCACAGTAGCACACCGAACGACCAGACGTCCGTTTTGGAGGTGAAGATACCGTCGAGGAACGCCTCCGGAGGCATCCACTTGATCGGAAGCATCGCCTTACCACCCTTGCGGTAGTAGTCCGAGCGGTAAATGTCACGGGCCATACCAAAGTCAGCAATCTTCACCACACGGCCGGGACCTTTGCTGCTAAGCAGACAGTTCCGGGCGGCTATGTCACGGTGGATGAAACGCTTGCTTTCCATGTACCGACAGCCTTTGGCGACGTCCAGCGCGCAGAAGATGAGATCTTTCATCGTGAGAGGTGATGGACGTTCCTGTTGAAGGGGATGTGGATAAAGGAGGATCGTTTAAACAGGTAACAAAATGGAGAATAAAGCTGTTTGAGTACATACCGGCTTATTACGACCTTCCCGGAGGAAGTTCTTCAGATCACCTCCAGCCAAAAGCTCGAGCACAATGAATCTGTGAAAGAGAATTAAAAAAAACGATATTCAATCAGGTTCGCTTGAGGTCCCATAATTGACAGTTCCTTACCTTGGATGGCGATCGAAGCAGACACCTATCAGATGCACAATGTTCGGATGATTGAACTTCGCCATAATGGCCGCCTCCATCAAGAAATCAGACTCTGCCTGACCGGTCGACATTTCGGGCAACGTTTTCACCGCTACAGGCATCTCCACTGCGTCACCATCACGATGGCGGTAGAGACCCTGGTACACCTCACCGAAAGCACCTTGTCCAAGAGCTCTATGGATGGGACAGAAATTTTCGAAATGAGTACCAACCATTGAAGTTCATGCAGGGGGACACTTACTTCACCAAGCGCAAACTTTCACGAGCTACCTGTGGCAGACTCTTCACATCCACATTCCCGTTCAGTATGCCATCACAACCATAGTTCGGATTGAAGTTGGTCAGTGCCGAATCGTCGGCTGTACTGCGCAGCCGGCTTAGCTGCAGGTCCTGCTCCAGCAGCATCTTATGCCGCAGAGCCGCTTGCCGCTTTCTTTGGTAACGATTATCTGTGGGCGAGAGAGAAAAGGTATCGCACAGGGTAAGCACTTCCGCCTCATATCTCCTCCCTGTTCGCTACTTACATAGTATCAGTATAAGACTGGCCAGTGCGGCACAGAGTACGAGCACCACGACGACAAAGAACATGATTAGGTACTTCATCTCCACGGTCTCCGTGGGCACTGGAAGGAAAGTGGAAGCTAAATTAGATCTCAGCATCGGGCAGACGAAGCGAACACAAAACAACCAAACACTCACATTCACACGCAGTGTAGTTGTCCGGCTTGAGTGTCCATCCGTCCGGGCAGATGCAGCCCACCGTTGCCCGGTACTCGTCCAGCGCAACACACCGATAGTCGCACCCACAGCCCTGTATGGCGGGAATGATCAGTACCGCTCCATGGCCACCGTTCGCACCGTTAAACTCCATCGACAATTCCGGCACGTTGCGCTTGGATGCCATAAAGGACGATCCGCCTTCACCGTTGGTGGAATTGATCATCGTATCGCCACCGGAGAATCCACCACCACCGCCTCCAGTATCGCATCCTCCACCACCGCCACCGAAACCACCCTGCCCGTGAGTGCCTCGTGGTGTATAGCAAGGAAGTCCACCGCGTCCACCTTCCAGTAGCGATGCACCATAATGAGGATCGAGGCCCATATCGGCCTGTGCACGCCAACCACCTCCGGGGCCCGCCTGACGTGTCGATTCTCCATGTGCCGTGCCGGAGACATCCTTCTTGAATGAGAGATACTTTTTGCCATGCTGGATATCATCGTCCAGATAACGACCAACACCGAGTCCACCGCCGCCACCGGCCACCAGCAATGGGACGGCTGTGTTTGCTGAGTTCAACTAGAAAGAAAATGGACACAAAGAACGTTACAGACATGCACAGAATTGCTCAATAGTGAAGTACATACCAAAAACACATATGTCCCACCGCCACCACCACCAGCTCCTTCCTCGATGATCGTGTTCTTCACTTGCTGCGTCTTCGAGTGCATCCACGTGTCCATGTTGAGCTGCTTGTTCCGCATCTCGCAGGACTCGTCCCGATAGCCCATCGATTTAATACACGCATGCTCTCCACTCTGCCCTACCAAGATGTAAATCTCCTCGTCTTTATGTAGCTCCAGAACACTCAGAACCATCGCACCGCGGGAAGAACCGACACCACCGGACCCTAGACCACCGCCAGCACCTTTTGCGATAATTCTGTCGAAGTTAAGCAGATTGTGTTAGTAACGATATGCGTAAGAGGACGGAAGTCGTCATCACTTACGTGTAGTAACCCTCGTTGGGTACCTTCCACGCCTGGATTCCCTTAAACGGATGACTGTCTATGACGTGCACCGCACTGAACGCTTCCGTATTGTTGTAGGACGACAGACAATCGGACGGCGTTGGGCCTTGCTGACCCTTCGCACCGCAGGTATTGAGCTCCAGGACTGTAACAGACAAACATTCCTCCGTTTTAAACAACCCTCCTTAAGCCAGTCAGGTCAGTCTACTCCACCCGTAACTTACATGACTTTCCAACGAAATCTTTGTGCGGCTGCTTGGCGCCACCTATCCGTGGATCCCAATAGTTGTACCCGTGCAGATGTTCCGCCGGTATGTTCAAACCGAAACACTCCGGACTGAGCGAGAAATCGTCGATCGCCACATCGGAGAAAATGCGCATTCCCATACGTGCCTCGAACTGGAGATAGTACTTGGTGGTAATGTTCGGCAAGATGATGTCCACCCGGACCCAATCTTCGCCTAGATTCTTCGAACTCCACCAGAGCGTGGTGGTGAAGTTTTCCTTCTCACGGATCTCCACGCTAGACAAATTGATGCTGCCCGGGTTCATGCCGTACTGGTGGACGTAGAAGCGAACCTGTCGGAATGGAGTTAAGATAGCGATTAACGCTTCTGGCGAATAGCGACACCAACTCGTTCGGTTTACTCACCACACACGAGTTCCTGTACGGTGAGCTAGCATTCGTATGCACCAGCGGCGGCGGATTAAAGACGACACTGTTCATGATCGCATTACTGGCCAATCCAACCAACGTTTTCTTCTCGCTATCGTTCGCATGCTGGTTCATGTTGACGAACATGTAGTACCCGGTAACGTTCGAGTTTTCGTGCGTGTGATCCATATCCGGGCCCGTTTTCTCTGTCGGTGTTGGACCCGAATGTCTCGCCCAGGACAGAATTACGTTGCCATAGTTCTGCCAACCACACCATCCCGACTCGAAGTCACAGCGACCTCCGAAGGGAATTTTGTCTGTGGAGAATAAAACACGCAAGTGTCATTAGTGTCAGCTATTCCTGCCTGATTGCCAACGAATATCTTACCGCAGTTTAGAGTCTCATCCTCATTGTCATCGCAATCCACTGTAATGTCACAGATCTTTGGTGTTTTGATGCACACGGGAACCTGGGAAGAGATTTTTAGATTTATTACTGTCCATCCTTGTAAACACATTCTTCTCACAGTCTCACATACCTTACTCGCCGTACATTGCACCTGCGAGAAGCTACAGTTGTTGGTGCTGATCGAGTCCGGGAAGCAGTTTACCATCCGCAAGTTATCCACGCTCACATGTCCCCGGGCCTGCCCGCCCAGCTTGTTCGGTACCACCTCAAACAGCACCTTAAAGTCCTTCGAGATGCGATCGATGCGGAACGTGTTGATCTGCCAGCGACGCAAATCGTTTCCCATGATCTCTGCCGGCACCCAGCTCGATTCCTGATTCCCGATCGTCTCAATCACGATACGTATGCTGCCGTGATGCATGGCGCTCTGGTGCGTAAACACCTCCAGATAGCAGTTCTCCTTCGTCGCACCAAACACCGGCGAGGTGAGTATCTGCGGTTGGCTGTCCTGCGTGAGTCTCAGGTGCAGAAAGTGTCCGTTGGCATTGTGGGCCGGATCAGCACCCGGCCCTGGCATCAGCCCAGTACGGTTCGATTCGGTTAGATTCACCCCGGTCACCACCTGGAATCCGTGCTGATCGTTCTCGTCCCACGTCCACGCACATTCCGACTCAAAGTTACACTTCATGCCGAGTATCTCGTCCATCTCGGAACCCTGGTCCGTGACGGAGTTGTGGTACCGCTGTCGAGAATAAATACACACCAAACACAGATATAGACGTCTGCATTACCGGTTGCAAGAAATAAATGTTTTTCGCACGAAACTCATCAAGCCGTCACAAGTCTCATGTCGTCGGCTTGTCGGTTTGTTCTGCTGCGGTTACGGCTATATTTAGCAACCGTCTATCCATTTCCTATTCTCCACCGGAACGGAAAAAACTTTTTTGTTTGTCTTGCTTTGGTCGCTACCACAGCCACTCCTTCCCGAACGCACACCCACCCGGCCGGGGGTGTAATGCGTCTTCCAACGTGTTTCACGTTAGATGCTGGAAGTCGTTCGTGACCGATCGACCGTGGTTTACCCGCGGGACGATACTGAAATCGTGTGAAATTTATTTTCGATAGCGATTACGAAAATAAAGGACCCGCCGGTGTGGTCTTGTCCCCCTGGTTCCGCCACACAACCACGTGCAAAAACAATCTGCAGTGTTGCAGTTTCCGTGACTGACGTCGACGGCGTCTTGGTCAACGGCCAACAGAACAGGCCGGGCTCGTATCGGCCTCATACGTTGGTGGTGAACTGTGAAGCGTTAATTATTCCAGCAACTCAATCACACTGCTTGTGCGACTCGATCAATCGCTGACAGTTGCTATATCGGGATGCAACAGTTTCTTGGAACATTTTGCATGAGAAATTGCATCCTTGTGACTAGCAAGCTATTTATGGATGGTCAAATACACTGCCAAGAAGTAGGAAACCAGAACATTCCAGCTTTGGAGAAATAATCTCAAAATCGATGTTAAAACTTATTCTGGTAAACGTAAACATAGTCCTCAAGATACTATGCCATCAGCCACTTTTATACCACAATTGTGATGGCGGTCAGGATCAAATCAGTTATAAATAGGCACGATGGTAGCAGCACCACAACATAAAACGTTTTGTATTGTCTTTGACGTCACTAGACGTCATGTACACTCTTTTAAAGTAGCATGGAAATATGTGAAAGGTTTTATTTTTAGACTCCATGTGGTTTGTCAGGGAATTAATAGAATTGTTTGATAGTTAAGCATCGTCATATCCATTGTTCCTTCCCGTCCAAGAAACGTGTAGCATTGCACAGGAGACGTTCCGGATTATCCCTGAGATACTGTTTACCAAGAAATCGTATCAAAAGCATCCTCAACAAGAAAATGAATCCGTAAAGCCTAACTTCCCAGTAAGCTGCAGCCAGTAGTTTGACCAATTACTTCAAATTGTACTCTGCATCCAGAACAATTTATCTGTACTTACACATCTCCATTTTGATTGGAATGATTGATTCCACTCGAGCGACGAGTTGTGCGCTACTAATTAAATCATGTCTACTTTGTGGAAGTTTGAAGCTACACAGTTCCCGGACTATGTGCACTAACTAATCGAGAAACAATCGAGAGCTGAAACCGACGAACCCGCAATTAATTATGCTCATTTCCAAGAGTTGCCATCCTGTCGGAAGATGTTAGTGTAAAGCGCCGACCAGTGTTCTGTAAATTAAGCGTTGATTTGATTGAACGCTTCACGGCTTACCTCTTCATTGTAACGCGCCCGTAACGTTCTGAGTGGATCATCACCCTGCCGGCTGTAGGATGATCCGACCGGGTAGTATCCTGGCGATTGCATTAGAACTCCAACTCCACGGCCCGGATCCGATCGACCACGGTTACCGTAGTCTGCCGCACCACGTCCACCCTGCTGA
>KZ062868.1:0-37142 GCA_002091835.1 Anopheles maculatus
TGCGAGAGTGTTTGTTTGGTTGTTGGTGTCCATCGTCATTGTCAGTGTGTCCATCTTCATTCGGTCGGTATGTACATGGTAAGATGTTTTACCTTGCGGTTTTATCTGTTGCTGATGAGTTTTGTTTGTGGAAGTGTGTGCCAGTAGGATGTCGAACTATTCTACGAAGCAAACTAATTACCGACGGGAAGGCATAATAATTCAGACAAACAATTGCTTTCAGCATAAATCGAAGGCTAATGATGTGTTGTCTTGTTAGCATCTTCAAGAAGCAGGTTCAATCGATAGGTTTAGCTGTAATCACCTTGCGTGATTTGATATGTTAAGGAAATAATAACTTGAATCAGTCTGTTACAGTCTGTTTATTATTATTATTATTTATTTCTTATTTTGTATACCGCAAGGGTTTAACAAAAAAGTGTTCTTAACCTAAACATCGGAGAGGGAAGTGGAATCACGAAGACGCGATCGGAAACGGGATGCGGGGATGCCAAAGTCGAATAGATGATAAGAATCATTAAAGGCCGCGAGCGCACGTAGGAAAGGGTCATTCTGGCCATGGCGTGTACTACGAGTTGGGATAAGGAGCGGAGGTCTGTCTCGTAGACGTCGGGAGGGAACATAAAGCGGAATCAAGGACAAAAGCGCAGGAGCATCGAGTTCATGCGAGAGGAGACAAGCGATAAAATAGGAACGGATATGGGAGTATCGCGTTCTAATCGGTTCAAGACCCAGTAGTCGACTGCGATGGGGGTAAGAGGGAACCGAATCCGAGTACCCGACGAGAAACCGGCGCACGGCAACCCGAGTGAATTTCCGTTGTATCCTCTCGATCCTATCCATCGCTGTCTGGCCAGCTGGTGACCATACTACAGCAGCATGCTCCAATATTGCTCGAACCCAGCAGCAGTACAGTGATTTAAGACATATAGGATCACGAATTTCGGAGGACAGGCGGATAATAAAGCCAAGCGTTTTGTTAGCTTTAGTTAGCGTGTTCTCTATGTGATCGCTGAAAGACAGTTTGTCGTCAAGCCAAACCCCGAGATCCTTAGTAGAAGTAACTCTAATTAATTTGGTTCCACGAAAGGAGTAATCCCACAAAACTTTGGAGGACAAACGACCAAACGATATAACACATCACTTATCAAGGCAAAGCACAAGACCATTGGAATGACACCAGGAATAGAAGGAATTAAGGAAGGATTGAAGGTTCAAACAATCGACGGACGAGGACACAGGCATATAAATTTTCAGATCGTCAGCATAGAGCAGACAGCCGTCTGGTGGGAGAACATTAACACAGTCATTAATAAACAAAGAAAAGAGAAGTGGACTAAGTACACTACCTTGAGGTACCCCAGACAAAGCCATAAATGAGTCGGAGAGAGAGTTCTCCACTCTTACTCTATAGTTTCTACCGTAGAGATACGATTTCAACCAAGAAAGCAGTGGATCTCCAATGCCGAGTTTAGATAATTTCATTATCAATAAATGAATAGGGATACAGTCAAAGGCTGCCTTGAAATCAGTGTAAATGGCGTCCACCTGACGGCCGGACGCCATATTACTGAAAACAGTACAGATAAGTGTCATGAGGTTAGTGTGTGATGTGTTCGCGCGCGAAATTACATTCAAAACATGAGACATAACAGAGGAATGAACGATAGACTCAAACACTTTAGAGGGAGCACATAATAGCGACACACCACGATAATTTGCACATAAAGAGCGGTCGCCCTTCTTGTGTATTGGGACTAACCACGCTTTTTTCCAGATCAGGGGAAACGAACTGTCTCTCAGCGATCTACAGAAAACACGGCACAGAAGAGGAGCAAAAAACATAGAACATTTCTTTAACAACGAGGACGGGATTCCATCAGGACCAGGAGAGAACGAGTGTTTGAGTTTGGAAAGGGCAGACTGTACTACTGCGTGGATCGACAAAAACACTAGAGAAGTGCTTACTGAAAAGATCACATTTACCCGAAGGAGAAGAAGCGAACTCACCATTTAAGGATACGTTGGAAGGGATGCCATTATGTTTTTGCCGCTCACTGCAAAAACGCCAGAAGGACCGCGGATTCACTGTAAATTGGGATTGTATACGAGCAACATAGTACGAATATCGCCATCGGTTATACGCGCGGTGAGCATTGGCTGCGTACACATGTCCTAAGATACACATGTCCCTAAAATTACAATGAAGAGTTGTCAATTTGATTGAATCCTGCTTATATTTCTAAGAAATTAAACCAAAAATATCTTTCCAAGTATTATTCATCAAATGTTCACAAAAAACATTCTTGCCGTGTATGGACTCTCGGCATGTGAGATAGGAGAAAACTGGTTTGCAGATCAGGTTTTGCCATGCCATGAATATAACCTGAGTACGAAAGAGCTAGAAGTAGAACACAACACAGTCATTGAAATGTGACGTATCTAAACCTCAAACTTGTTATATCCTAAGACTAGTAGGCTATGGTATGCACCAACACATGATCTAATTGATTGATTAGGTGTTAAAGCAGTTGAAAATAGATCCAAAATTTTTTCAAAGGCTTTTTTTTCATTCTTGCGGTATTTTTACTAAGTTTCAGTTGTACTTCAACTAACCGCAAACTAATCTGAATCCGAACCGTGGAAATTTTGATCTTTAGCGCGCATACTACAAAGCAAAGCTGAGGCGGCAAATCAATATCTTGTATGAAGTTTCATTTAAGTCATGCGGCCTGCGCCATTTATGTATTCTTATGCTATTGCAAATCGTTTTGCGTTAATAGTCCAGCAAGTCAAAATGAATTGGACTTCACTGTTGTAGAGCCAATGCCCATGATATTGAAATATTTTTTTATTTGAATTTTCATCCAAATTCCTATGATGTTGATAAAAGTGATCCAATAATGCGTGAAGAGGGTATTCCGTTTTTCATGGAAAACATTGTTTATCTTCGCTGTAATAAACTTAATCAAAAATGCTCAATCCAAAAGAGGGGTTCCCTATTGAACATCAGCGAAACGGTCAATTATTAACGATCAAACTCCATTGTTGCTTGTCTGCAAATAAATAAATAAAAAATATCAAAAAGATGTACAACAAAAGGACCGGTACGTACGTGCATCGCGCATACCATAATTTTTACCTATGGTACCACATCCGCGGATGCTCCAACCAGAAGCAGATGCGAAACGTGACAAAAATATTTCGACAGACATTCGACTGTATGACACAGCCCACGGTTCAGTGATGGCTTGGAGAGTTTCATATATGTATTTTTTTTTTGGTCATGCAAACCCCAGATTGATGTGAATTAATTTTTCATTCAACACAACGGACACGCAGCGAAACAATTGGATACTTGGTAACATCGCTTTGCGCGAACGCTTCGTTCCTTGGATGCTGGGGTGTGCATTTTTTGTTGTTGTTGAGTAGTTTTGCAAAACAGCTGGTTCAAACCACACACTGGTCCTGCGAAAAGAGTTATTCGTCAAAAGAATCGTTTCATTGAGGTTTTGTGCGTGTTTTTTTTTTTTGCAACGCACATTGCATCTACCCAGTGTTATTGTTTTTGCTTCTCGTTATTTTGCACACGTTTTGATCGTGCTGCCGGATGGTGCTTCCTTTTGATTTGGATCGTGTTTTATTATAGATTGATTAAAATGCAATAAATCTTTAATTGAGTTGAGTGTTTTAATTAAAATCTGAAATTGAATTTTCATCACGCTTGCCGAACCCGGACCGGTCGTGGTGGTTCGGTATGAACTCAATCCGAGGAGAAGCGGTATTGCGATTGAGTTCCAAGCATCGATTGATGAGTATCGATGGTGCCCGGTTGTTAATGAGCCCGGAGAAAACGACGGAGAAATAGTTTGCTGCATTCTGAATACACGCACTGATGGAACGCAACTTTTTATGATTATTTTGTCTTTTAATTTATTTCAATGTTATATCGTTCGAGGTTCCATTCACCTAGGATTTCACCATGATGGAGACGCATGGTTGTTTTCATGGATAATTTAAAGTGCTGTAAGCTAATTTTCTTGAAGGTTCAATTTGCATCATTAGTTTAATGAATATAATTCATTTCACATACAAATAAGTTCATTATTTGAACGAAATAAACTTACATGTTTAATTAATTATCAATATCGAATTTTGTTTTAGTCATGTTACCATTAACGCAGTGATAATTTGCTGAAGTGTGTGATAATTGCGTTGGCCTCACTTCCGGTGATCTAGAAGCACGCATGATTTCCTTCTTTCCTGACAGTGATGTATTATCTCAACGGAATATTATACTTCATATCCGTTCGTTGAGGGTGCAATAAACTTGCCGAGCATATGCTTGCTCGGTATGGTATTCACCAGTGATTCGATGATCCAATCAGATCTTTCAGCGTTCAACCCCAGAGGTTAGTTTTTCAATGGCTTTTTTTTTGTAACACCAGTACTATACCGAGCCGAGCTTCCTTATTCGATTTGGTTCTTTGCCATACCGTTAGTCAATCGCTTCTACACGGTGTAGCGATTAAGAATACTGGTTGAAGAGCGATGCTGTAGCTGAGGATGGATTAACCATGAACAGCATGTCGTAGGTATAAGCTGGTAGTGAGACGAGAGAACATGAATAAGATAATTTTGTTAAGATTTATGGCTCCATCGTGAAAAGTTCTTTTGGTGAAGAGTAAGCACTAGAGGCTGTTGGCCTCATATTAAGCAGTGAGGTACGTGATTTTTTCCACTAGCAATATCACCGATTATGACGATGTGATAGGAGTGTCTGGCGCTCATCGAGATTGATGTTTCGTGATTGAATTGTCATTGCTTAGGTTCTTTTTTTCGTGAATTCTTCACACGAATACATTGATCTAGTCGAGATATTTGGATTTCTTTCAACAGATATATCGATAGTCCAAAATGATTTCTTGAAAACAGTTACAGTCAGTAATAGCTTGATTTTTACAGCAGACAAATAAAACATATTCTGTTTAACTGGTAAATTCTTACTGGCGTTTAACTGGACCCGGTTACTTACTTACTCTTACTCAATGGATTGTTCGGGTAAATTTCGGTGAAAACTTTTTGTGACGTTTTAATTGCCGTGTCATCTTCCAATGTTACAAGTAAGAGGTTTATGAATTCGAAATCACAGGTCTAGGTCGTTAGAAGAATTATCATACAAGTTGACAAACACATGTGCGCGTTAACGAACCTAACCTCAAGTTTTTGAACATCACGGTGCTTCTGATGTTAACAGAATGTACCATAAATTTACCCAACTGAAGTGTCAATTGGAGGTACATGACTGATTGTCCGAGCACGCACGCGTCACATATTAATCAAATCAGACGTCATACAACCAATCGTTTTCGGGATTTCGGCATCTTTAACGGTATTACGAGGAAGTAAATGGGAGCTTTCAGTGCACGGTTTCAAGTTTTGCTGTAATGAGGTGTTGGAAATGTTGAGTAAAAAAATTTGGTTTAATTGTCAATAAAACGTCTATTAATTATGTGTGTGCACGCAAGTACTTTTCGTTGGAAGTAATGTGCTTACATCACTTGTTAGCGGGTGTAATATCATTAAAGACACAAATGCATTTGAAAATCTTTTTTTATGAAAATACGTTTCATTTAACTTTGTTTTACGATTAAACAATTTTAAGTCATATCACATTTTCGAGATGAGACTCTTAGCAAAATTAGTTTTAATGTGTTACCATTAGTTTTCAAACATCAAATAAGATTATGGTCTATTTTATGCAAAAACGAGTACGATAATATTTTTTCTCTTTTTGTCTGCTGTGCGCTTTTGCATGCCGGCAAAACTTTGGCCAATATAGATGTTTTTAATCCATTAAAACGCCCTTAAATTGAGTCGATTGGCCTTGGCAGAACTTTCGGTTTCGGAAGCACCGAAACCACAAACGGCATTTTAAAAGCTTCAACCAAACTTCTCCCCGTCGGTACTTTGGTTAAGTTGAGGTGAGATCACTACCAACCGATCGTACCATGGGAACAAACGTGACGGTGTGATGTGTGAGGCATGGTAAAAATTTTCTCCTTTATCGGTGTGCTGGTTTGGGGAATATTTTTGTGGAACGCCTTCTGAAGAGCATCTGCTAAACCATTGCCACGCGGAAGCAAATAAAGCCCGCTCTGATTGACGTCTCCGGTTCCGGAGCGTTCTGTGCTGATGGAATGGAGAGAAAAACTTTTAATTACTCGGCACCGGGTCGAGGTTTTACCGGAAAACCAATAAACCTCTTCGAAGAGGTCGAAGTTTAGACCTGTGGCTGTTTTGTGTGCATCAGGATGAGAACGGGAACGATAGAATCTTAGCATTTGCAACTCTTCTGAGTTAACAGTGAGATATAGAACGAGTCTATTCGTTCCTGGAGCGTTTAATATACATTTTGTTGTTTAATACAAACACTCCAAAGCTTCACCCATTCCTTCAACCATCTGTGTCCCACACAACTCGCCGGATTGGTTCAAGAGGCTTCACCAAATACCTTCGGAAGTGTTTCAGCTTGAACAAATTTGCTAATTAAGATAAAATTCGTCTTCTGGTAGATCGAGCATTGACGACGGAGGTAAAATCCTCTCGCTTACCTCCGTTCATTTATTGTTAATATTCTACTATCTAGGCTAAGTTCAACATTCTCGAAGAAAGTTTTATGCGGTTGGAAAAATTGTTCGCTCAACAACTTGCCAAAGAAATAGGTACAAACGGTATGGTTGTAGAGGTTTTGCATAAAATAGTTATACACTCTGAGAGCACGAACAAGTTGGCTGAACAGCTAGCTAATGCGTGTGCGGATAGGTACGATTGATGCAATCTTGATTTCAACCAATCGTAAACTTAACTTTGATTGATGAAGGAAACGCCTAATTAAAGGGTCACACTTGAGAAACAGTTTCTTGAAAACACTACCATCATGCTCTTGCTGATGGTAAAATGTCTTTCACCGTGTTGAGCGTTTAGTCATGCGTGAGATCATGGCTGATTGCTTAATTGGCGGAGTTGAAGCACTGTTAGCGATAATCAAATATATTATTTAAATTTATACTTCATTTTAGTTACGTGTGATCGTTTGTACATAGACATTATACAAATTATTCAATTTTTAAAAGAAATTAAACAGTCATCAGTTTTAAAGCTTGAAGAAAGGTAAGTTAGGTAGATATTGTTTTATCTTTAAAAAGTGCTTTCTTTAATTATATCCTGTCAGTCTCACTCGCTGAGGCTCTCAAACAGTTCAAAGAAATTTTTAATTGATATTAATAAAGACCTTTCGAGTTTCAATTTTCAGCCATTTAATTCGCAAAGGTGGATTTGAAGTACCGCTCCTTAAAAGCAACATCAAAAAGGGTTCATCTTTATGAAGAATCATTCCTTCTTTGGGATTTTGTTACCTATTTTACAAGCTTGTTGATTAGAAAGTGATGATATTGTATGTTTCAATGGAGCTTCACTGTGTTTTATCGCATCATTGATACTTTTCCCCAGTAATGGCATTAATTACTGACAAGGGAGGATTTCTTAGGATAACAATCAACGTATTCCATTCTCCGTCTCGGCATCTCTTTGCTACCCGTATCGTTGTAGAAACAAACCATTTTGCTGGAATGCATCAAAAGAATTGATTTTAATTCAACAGATCGCACTTCTTCCGCACTGGTGTGTATCGGTTAGCCCGAAACCAATTACAGCAAGTAAAAGGTTACAAGAGCCATTCATGTTCACCAAAGGAGCTCACGCATTTCAGCTGTTGTGGGAAACGATTTTCCACCAGAGTGCTATTGAAGAAGAAAATTAGCATTGAACGAATCGTTTCTGGTCGTTTGAACGGGTGCTAAATCGTATCCGCACACCACACAGAAAACAAGTGGTGCCCCAGTAGCTGGTGATCAAGTGTATGATTACCATTAAAATGTGAACCATGCGATTAGGCATCGGAAGATCCACTACGGCACCGGGCAATCGGCAACAGCTTACGCAACCGAACCGGGCAAGTGATACGCAATAAGCGTTTGCTAATCAAGCACCTTTTGCAACCGTCATCGAAGTAGTTGCACACGAACGCTTTCGTGAACGTGGGAATGTAATATCTCATTCTACCTTTCTTTGTCTCTCTCTCTCTCTCTTTCTGTTAGAAAACGGGTTACCTAACACGTGGTACAGGGATTCAATTTTCCACTGAATTGATACGTGCGTGCGATTGTGTTTGTGTGTAATACTATACCGGGTGAGTTCCAGTGGGTTGCGGAAAATCAATAAACCGTTCTTTCAGGGATAAGCTTTTCTCGTTACAATAACTTCAGTAAATACGATCCTTGAGTGGAAGAGATTGGTTAGTTAGGTGGTGGATGAGCTCACCATGCTGTCGAGGTTGAGGATACTGTTTTGGAGGTCAGCCTCACTTTGATCAGATTCTTGGTATTGAATATTATATCGACACTGGTATGTTTACGTTTGAGTTCTGATGTATCGTTCGTGTTTTTCGTTTGCAGCTGTGCAGCTCAAATTTCTTTGCTCTATATCTATCATGCAAACTGTTGTATGCTTGAAACAGAATAATCTGAAG
Organism: Anopheles maculatus; assembly: GCA_002091835.1. Classification (NCBI taxonomy): domain Eukaryota; kingdom Metazoa; phylum Arthropoda; class Insecta; order Diptera; family Culicidae; genus Anopheles; species Anopheles maculatus. The sequence continues at coordinate 8,591 of KZ062868.1, forward strand.
AATAGCTTGTTTTGCATTTTAATTGAAGTCATAAAGAGATATCTACCAACTTACCACCACTGTACTTTTTACAAATTGAAGGGATCAAGTTTGTGCTTCCGGATATGTGATTTGTTTAAGGATCTGGTTCAAAAATGGTTAAAATTTCGTGATGTTGTAAGGTACCGACAAAATATTAGTCTAGATGATCAAAACTGGTGATCCAGCACACAAACAGGAAATTCATAAAATTAATATTGATATACGGGATAGCGAAACGATGCTTTACGATTGAAATCTAGGAATCATCTATCCTATGAAATAGAAGGGAGATAGGCTAGAGTGTAGCAACTAAAATATTTTCTCTTTATTACTGCACGATAGACTTGTTGGAAACTATTAGAGAGAGTTCCGATACAGAAAACCAACCACTGACCAACACTTTTCTTAACCATGCGGCAAATCTTGGCGAAGATGGTGGAGTACTAGCAACAGTCCTACCACCTCCATAGCCAGAGGAAAACTCTATGACGTAATGAGCTCATTTGAAATTCCTACCAATCTTATCAGGCTTGTAAGAACTACAACGGCTAACATCAAACGCCAGGTGGAAAGTGGATGGATAACTTTTAGGGTCCTTTGCAACCAGCAAGAGCCAGCGCCAGGGAGACAGGCTTCAATCTGGCGTAATGTTTGGCCATTCGAGATTCGGAGGTGGAAACTTCTAGGACTATTTTCTATAAGTCAATACAGTTCTTTTCATACGTTGATGGTATCGAAATTATTGGGATGAGGTTCTCCTACGTAGTACAAGCTTACGAAAGGATTGAGCATGACAAAAGTATGATGGTTGCAGCACCTTGCTAGAAATCAATTTATGAATTTTCATCAACTTATTTACGGATACGTGAATGTACTTCTAAATCAACATAGATGTTGAGATGCGCAACGGTGCTGGCTGCCAACCGGTCATATTACAGCCTGAAGAAAGTTCTCCTCTCATAATACCGGTCACGACGAACGAAGCAGGGATTGTATAGAACCTTTATGTATAGTCCCAGTACTCATACACGTCTCTAAGACATGGACTCCGTCCAAAACGTAGGAAGCACTCTCTTATATGCGTTCTAGAGGCAGGTGATCAGAAACATTGTTGGGCCATATGTGTGCAAGGACAATGAATGAGCCGTTTCAATGACGAGCTCTGCGAGTTGTCTGATGATCTCACTATCACCGGGCTCCTGTGGGCTGGTCATGTCATCAGAATGCTACCAGATAAGCCAGCACATCCTCTAGATAGTGCACATGGAGGCGTGGTAGGCCCAAATAGAGATAAAGTGATGGCGTTGCTGCATCCACCAGAATGGCCGGAATATTGAATTGGAAGTCGACGGCGCAAGACCTTGAGCGGATCTGAGCAAGTCCTCACAACATCTTGTAAGAAGAGTCGTTAGTTTAAAAAACCAAATAATCCTATAGTTTTAGTGCCTATTCTTTATGATCTTCTAAGGCAATGAAAAATGCTAGCATGGATATTTGTCATATATCCTTGAAAATGTGTTTAAAAGATAAATGCTGATCTGAATATCGAAATTCAACACGAACATAATTACAATCCCATTACTCTAATAGCTCATGCAGATATTTTTGGTAAGATTTCTTTTTCATGTATTTTAGAATCTTCATTATTAAATAGCGTTACACGCCATTACTAAATACAATTTTATTTGAAGAAGGTGAAAGTCAACGTTCCTCCATTCACTCAAAAAAAAAAAAACAAGTTTTAAAACCGTCCCAATAGTCAACAACTCCATAGAAAAAATGTATGCTCGTATGTGTGTTTTAATTCATTCCTGTGTCAGCTCTACATCCTTGTTCTGGGCAAAGTGTCAATAAACTCGACATTTCTATTAAAAACCCTAAACATACCATATATACCTCCGAAGAGAACCGTTGGGTCGGCTTCCGTGAACCGACAGATTGTCTATGTGTACCAAGCTACCCAGCGACCTATGTTATCCGCGTGTTACTCTGCACATGAAAAGGGTTGTCATTAAATCAACACTTAGCGGAAAAAAGAAAACATTGCCAAAGTACCTTACTACCTTAACTCCTCCCGAATAGCAGCGTGTGTTTGTTGGAGTGAACGGCAAATAAGCAACTCGTCAAAAGAAAGAGAAAGCACCGGGGCTCGTGCAGCAGGTGTAAGATGGGTACGGTGGCCAAACGTGCTGCTGCAAGCTCGCTGCTACGATCTGCCACGGACGGCTGCTCGAGGCAACAACGCGAACCGGCGCTAAGATCGCGCGCGCGTACGCTCACTCCGTAGGATGCAGTAGGAAAAGTGTTCACTGAGCAAACGAAGCACTTTGTTTGGTTTGTTTGGTGCGAACACCTTCATCTCACGGGTAGCATTTTTCCAACCCAACCGGGAGCGACCTGGTGATGGCGTTGGGTGCGGTTCGTTACGGTGGTTCGTGCCACAAAATCAAGCCGTCGTTCTACGTTTCATCAAAATGTGCCCGAAAGACATGGCGCTTCGTCCCGAAGGAATCAAAAGGTGTGTATGCTGATGGGGATGGTGGCCGCCTAGCAGCGGTGCCTGTACAGCGTAACTTCTGCAATCAACCAAATTAAATTGTACAAACTTCGCCCGGACAAGGACGGGCTGTGTTCATTGAACCCTTTGCTCCCGGTCCGCTTTTTCGGGTGGGAGCGAATGTTTGGCATGTTTGGAACGTAAGCAAAGACAAGCGAGCGGCCCGGTCATGCGGGACACGTTTGAGCTACTCGACCACGGACAGGTGCTTGGGGTGCGAACCTAAAACCGGACCGGGAGTTGATAGCAAGTCTTACGAAAACGTCCCATAACGATAACCGGGTACGGGATGTGCCTTGGGCTGAATTACAATGTCACTGCAACACGGTGTGACAAGTGTTGAGTGGCCTGGAGAGTATGTGGCCCTTGCGGAGATGCAAGTGAACAATGCCACTGATTACGCTCTCGGTAGTGTGATACCAACGGGATAGGACACTTGAGTGAGTGTTTGTTTTATTTGTTGCGGAGGGAGTTGTTGCGATAATTGCTGAAGATAGATTTCACTTGACACTGCGAAAGGGACAATGGATGCCTGTAGTATAAGAAAAGTGACAATAGCCCTCGAAATTGGTTTCATCAACCGTATGCTTTACATTTATCAACGACAAGTTAATAATGTGAATATTTTTTGTGAACTAAAGAGCCTTTCTCTCTATTCTGGTAAAGCATAATCAATCTTTCCAGTTGGTCGCCTCCCGATTTTAGGATTTAGTTTCCAGAAACCCGATCGGCAAGCCTTTTGATTATTTTTTGTAAATGCATTTCCATGATGAAAAAACTGGGAATCGATTAAGTAGCCATTCGAGCGTGAACCATAATATAGTCATCTAACGACCATCATTCACCGCACACCCAGCGAAGCGACCTTCGAAAGGAAGTATTTAAATTCAATCGAATAACTCGAGAAACAACGATCGTAGACATGGCCCACGAGCATCGTACACCGAAGCAGCAGACACGCGTCGGTCGATTGTCTTTTTTTGTTTGGCAACAGCCCTAATTTTCCGATCTTCTTTGCAGCATCAAACACTGACCACAGTTTCAGCGAAATTGCTTTCGCTTGGATTTCTATTGAGATGAAGAAGCGAGCATCCGTGCAGTAGGAAAAGGGAGAAGATTTTTCGCGACATCTGATGGCTAGCAGAATCGCATCCGATTCTGACAAAATAAATTGTGTGCACTGGAGTGTGAGCATTAATGAGTCCATCAATCACCTTGTCGAAAGTGAAAGTTATTGATGGGCAATGGTAAGGCGTTGGTTAATGATGGACGTCGCGTACGCGTTCGTTCGGTAGGGAATGTTTCGCAATCGAACTGGTGCATAGTATGTTTTGAAATAGGTAGTTGAAGTAGAATAGTTTTGGTTTGCTACATGTAAATGAGAATTCATGTTTACATTAGGTACGGTTGAAAAACTGATTTTGAATTCTGCTTGTGTATTAAGGTGTTAAGGTCTGTTAAGGTTAATTAAAGCAGTTCAGAAGCAGTACTTGTGTTTGTAGGAAACTAATATATTAATCTTTTTTCTTCATTTCTTCGTTTTTGTTGTTGTTGTTGTTCTTCTTTTTTTTCTTCATCTATTCTTCAAAAGGTTGGTTGGGTTATAGAATCCCAGCCAGACATGTAAGCAGGCATGACTATCCAATTACAAGTAATTTAAGTAAAGGGAGCCAGTAATGGCCGGCTCAGACATCGTAAGATTGTAGAGCCAAATAAAATAGAGAATAGTTAACCTTTATTGTGCATTAATGTGAAGCAATATAAAAAAAAGTATCATTGGCCTTGCATAAGCTCTTCAAGATACTTATCCACAAAGCCTGAAATTGATAGTAAATGTTTTGTTTCCGAAACACCTAGATGATGAGATCTGAACGCTAGAAATTGATAGTTAAGTTACCTAGTTAACTTGCTCGTGCCAGTCATTGTTACAGAAATGCACAACCACTGTATCAAGGCACAACATTCTCTAATGATGGCATAATCCAATGCCTCCACAACCTGATGGCGTTCCCAACGTCACTCTGACTTCAGTATTCCGGTAGCAGTCAGAGGTTTTTGGAAAAAATGGATCAAAGATACATTAATTTCGGTAGTCCCAAACGGCTAAACCGGAAAGCTTCTAGAAGAGCCAGGTACCATGTGTACGATCTGCATGGCCCAGGCAAAGAGTTCGAGTGACTGATCATTAACCGGCACTCCAACCATTCGGAATAAAAACAATGCCTTCAAGGGGGTCAGTTTGGATTTAAGATTTTTATCGGCTCAAAAGGGAAGGTACTGAGACTGTTACCATTTTTCAGCAGTAGTCTGGGACATCCATTTGCAATCTTCAGATAGAACACATAGCCGCTACAAGCAGCAAAAAATTGTCGTATTTCATAACTTCAAGTGTATATAAAATCATACTTATAGCATAACACTTATTTCTACTCGATGAACGTTCCAAAATAGAAACACAAAAAAAACATCTGAGTAGGATCTTTTTTCGGGCAAAGCATCTTTAATTAAATTTAATTCAATTACGTTCATCGCAATGTAGTATGAATGTTTTGTCATCTGCAGCAAGCTCTTAAGGACACACCATCCAATTCGTTTCCTTCGCAACAAAACAATCAATTCGACTTGTAGTGCAAACGATTTTAGTGCTGTGCACACCAGTGCAACGGTGCGTATCTCGCCCACCTACATTCTTACAAATCTCTGCGGGTAGTTGAAAAACATTCCCGGTGATTGTAAAACTCCCCATGCTCCCTTTTTCACGTGAACTATTAGCAAGTTTGCACCGGCCTTTGGAATGAAATTAATTTTCCTCCATCGGTTCGCGTCTTCCATTCGCCTCCTCACGAAGATGCTTGCCGGGAGTTTTCGTTGCGCGGAGGAAAAACAAACGCTCGACGAAAACGGCACGCCTAAACTCATTTCAATAAATGCCTAATGAAGTGAAACAATCTCGTAAATCACCTTATTTTTACTGACTAAAAGCTGCTCAACCGTGTTGTGCCGTGGGACGGTTGTTCGATTTGAAAACATGAACACACACACACAGAAAAGCATTCTCCGTGCCCAAGACCGGCTCGGTGTGGCTGGATGCACAATAGTTGCCAAACCGAGCCGGTTCTTACTGGCTGGTGCTGATGATGGTGGCACGGTCTACCCGCAGGTGCTGATAGAAAGGCGTGCAGAGCAGTTACAAAGAAACTGTCCCGGCTTAGAAAACGCGTTGCTAGAATGGAACGTTTATTTTATTCCGTCGTTTGTTTTTTGCCTTCCCTTTCGACACTTCGGTTTCGTTCGCTTTAAAATCAGTTCCTGTGTGTCAAAGAATGGTCGAGAAGATTGAGAAGCGCTTTGTTGTAAGTTGCAGATGTTGCCTTCCGCTACCGGATCTAGGGCGACCCGAAACCACTTCAACTAGCTTAATGGAGGTGCTATAATTGATTATTGATTTTGGTGAAAACAGTGCGAAAGTCGCTGATTCGAGGGTTTCCCTAGTTTTTTTGCCGCGCGAATAATCAACCCTGAATTCAATTCTGTTTAGCTGTTGTTCGTCTGCTTTGCACACAGCATCCTTCATGATTTTATTTCGTTCTATTGAATTTCGCTTTGGATTTCTTGTCCGAGTAAGCTAAGCGAGCTTTTTGTTTTGCTGATGGCCAGTTTCCAGAAGGAATCCGAGTTTGCTTATTTTGTGTGCGCCAACGCACTTGAATGGGTTCCAGTGGCGAACCATCTAACCGACGTACCAAGGTTGCGGTAGTTGGGATGTTATCAGTGAATAGCACCCTTCCCAGGGCTAACAAGGGAAAGAAAAACTTTCGCACGGGTGTCATTTCGCAACTTAATAACTACTGTTTGGCAGTGAGTTTTTGGGAGCTTTTGGTGAAGTTGTTATCGCAAACTGTTGTCGTGGGACAAGTTTCGCGCCCGAATGTAGGCACACATCCCTTGAAGCTTAAGATTTGCTTAAACCTCCAAACGGCTGCAAGAAGAAGCTTCGGCTTCATTCGATGCTGGTTTATGAATGTTGGCAGAATAATTTCAAGGATTGTCGTTTAGTGGTAAGACTGGGCGACCCATTTTAGGCGATCTTTTTATGGCAGCCAAAACAACGACAACCAGTTTTATAGGGAACGTTGCTAATGAATGGACCGTGGTGAGGAAGGCTTATCGGAACGGTTTATGTTGGTAGTGCTCGTTATTTTAGGAAGCCGTTTTTTTGTAGCTTGACTTTCTTTTTTTTGAAATGTGTTAAACAGTTCTTTTGCCAAGTTCACTTTAAATAGACTTTACTGTACTTGAAATTTCTGAGATATAGAGAAAAATTTAAATTTCTGAGAAATTTTAAATTTGGAAAATATAAAGTAAGAAAATTATGTAGTTTTTTCGCATTTACTCACTTGTGTATAATACCTTAACCTGTATCTAATGTCATGCTTGTAGTACAAATTCACAACCATTTAAATTTCAACACAAACGAAAGATACAAACATCACCACCACTGGAAGCCGCTACAAATGAAAAATCTTTCCATCGACAGGCAATCGAATCGAATAAATTACATCACTTACCATTTCACGATGTGCCGGTATACTGGTTTCACATTCCGCCACACCGAGATGTCTTCAATCATTCGGGATTACTTGAAAGTTCCACCGACTAAGCGTGACAGCTACCGCTCATTCTATCGCCAATACGATCGCATTAGCCCGGCCGACCGACTGTGTAGCAGTGCGGGTAGATTGGGTGCAGAAAATCGATGCCTTCCGAAATGCAAATGCTGCTGTTGCTGATGCTGCTGGTGGCTGCTGTTGTTGCTTGTTCCCTCGCGTACGTACAAGTTGAGAGTGTAAGATACCTCGCAATCTACCATCATTTATCCGAAATCGTTGTCTTTAACGTTGTACAGAGTCTTCTTTTCTCGCTACGGCTACGGCTCGAAAATGCCTCTTTCACGGGCAAAACTTTCCGAAAAATTCTTTCCATTTTCCTTTTCCCAGAAAAATGGTGAAGGCTCAATACGACAATTTATGTCACCGTTGGATTAAAGCGTACTTTTTCTCACTTTTACATTCTGGGCCAGCATAAGGAGCGGACAACGGGAGGAAGAAAACACAGGAAATACCACATCGTTTTGGATGCCACCCTCGGTGCTTGAATTAAACGCTGTAATAAGATAAATCTGCGAAATCCATTGCAGATTCGCTTAGTAAATGGGGGTCGTAGGATTGGTAGAGCGTGCCGGAATGGTTTGTGGCCACGGCTTATGATTTCACAAACCCTCCTGGTGGAACAATTCCGATGTCACCTGCATATCGTGTCCCACGAGAGGGAGCAAACGGATGGTGGGAAGAGTTTGTGGAGTGAATTAAAATGGTAACCCAACAGCTTGGAAAAGCATTCGTAAGTTCCACCTTGACTTAGGAAGGGAAAACAGGGTAAGTCTGTAGAAAAGGGAGAGCGAAACGATAGGAACAGAAAATAAAAATCATCCCAAAGGAAGGTTTTTGACAGTTGAACAAAGTACGACGAAACTTACTGCACGGAAGTTTGTCTCTGGTTCTGCTTTATATACGATTATGATTTCTGGCAAAACGATGTTGGTACTTGCAAGGGAAAAAGGTACATAATTTGTTTTGTTCGATTTTCTTTCGATGAAGGTATGAATTACGTTTTTGAAATTACTTTTCTTTGAATGTAACATTACAAAATAATTACAATTGATGTGTAAGAAAAACACAATCAATATAAAATTGTTACCAAAGTTTGAAGACGCTTTAAATGTTGAGATGTTTGAGTTTTTTCAAGGTGTCTTCAGTCCTCGAGTTTTAATTTTTCTCAGTGACAGATGGTCATGGGTTTTGACACGTGAGACTTAGACTTAGATTTTTGAAGCTATTGGACATTGACTACTTCTATGATTTCCTATGTACGCTGTAGATGTGTCACCTATGGTGCATCGGATAGTTTTCAAACATAGTTTTTACAAACGGCGTAGCATGAACTTGCTTCATTCCAGAAACTCGTTCTGAACGATATGCTGCTCAGCAGCTGCCATTCATTGTTTATTAGATTATTTATGAACTTATAATGCAAGAAACAATTATGCCTCTGTATATTCTTAGAACACTTAGGCATGTGAGTTCTAGTGCCCTAAAACAACTTTCCCCAAAAGTTTGAGGTACGTAAAATGCTGCTCTACCCCTTAACCATGTCCTACTCGACAGGATCCGTATCGTATCGATAAGCGATACATGTAGAAATCAATGGCTTCACCATTTTGGGGTTACCGCACGAAGCACACTTTAACGAGCGGTGCAGCAGGCGAATAAACAGTGCGCAAGCAGCAAAGAAAGCAAGAAAAATTAGATTACAAATTCAAATACAACTCACCCGGAAGCACGCTGCCTGATCTTCCCTCTCTTCCGAATCGACAATCGGCACAGAAAAACAGGAAAGACAAACTTTTCCCCGGATGTACCAAGCCAGGGAGTTGAGGATTGTTGAGATGGGAAAAGTGGGTGAGCTGGTATTACACCTTTTGCTCGTGACTTTTGCACTCGTGCGGCACAGTGGGCGGGAAAACGGGAGAAATGGGAAAGAGGAGAGGGATGAGTACAAAGAGTTGCTTGCTAGATAAACAACAAAAGCTGAAAAGCCATTCACAGGACCTATTATGAATTCTACATGAGGTTATACACAATTTCATATTTCTTTTACGGCACCATACATTGCAATAACCTGTCGGTTTCAACAATATTCACAAAAATGAACGACACCCAACCACCGGCTATGGTGGAAATGGTTTTGTAGCTTCGTTTTTCATTTATCTTTCACTCCCAAAGCGAAGAAGTTTGTCTGCCTGGGGTTTTTTTTTATGTTACACTGCTGGTTACGATTATCTTCTACTGTACGGGATAGAGTCTAGGAGAGGGGTTTATACGACAGGGTGGGGTAGAAGGAGGAAGCGGAGGGGATGTTTTCTTCCCGAAAGAGAGTGAAAGCCACCAGAAGCAGAAGAAAGCAGGGGGTTAGACATGTTCTCGTGGAAGGAGACCTCTTTGTGAAGGAAAACTCAGACAGGGAGGAGTGGACAAAGTTCCAACGAGTGTATGTGTGTGTGTGTGTGTTAAGTTTGTAAAATGATGCAACTTTTCTTGTTCTGGGTTGCGGTTATCCTTCGGTGCAAAGAATCATTTCTTTCTCACCTCACATCACCCCACCTAAAACCTGACCTCACCTTCCTTAACAAAAGGAATTTCTCTGGAAGGATGCAAGCGGTCGGACTCAGCAAGCGAGCACTGGATTGTGGAAAGTTTTGCCTCCTGCTAGTGATATGTGAACTTTCGTTCGGTTCCCACGAGATGGTTGAAAAAGCTGCTCAATGTTTGGATCATCCGTTGGCAAAGTGGAGCCACATTACGGCCGAAAACGTACCGAAATAGGGGGAGACTCCAGCTAGCAGGGCTGCTTTGGAACTCGTTGAAAGTACACTACGCTGCTGTCAGGTTTTACGAATGCGGGTTTCGCTTCCACCCGAAAGCGCTTGTTGAGCAGTTTGAGCACACGCGTTTACACCGGGACGGGTAATGTGTGCCGTTGGTGTGTTCGGTACTAATTTCTGCCCGGCCAGAATGGCATTTAAAATGTAGATATGAGATCTACTTTCTATTGAACCCACCATCGAACGGGGTGGGATGTGTTTTTGGGGCAAGTTTTGAGAGGCAATTAGAATGTAAACAAAGGCGCAAACTTTAGCTTTCCCTGGTACGAGGGTGTAAAACTGGGAAATCGAGAGAAGGGCAGAAGCTTTTCTTGCTAGTGGCTGTTGCTTCTTCGCGGAAGCACTACTTAGCATGGGACGTGTAGCAGTGGGTTTAAACTGTTGTTTCCGAACGCAAACTTTGTAAACTAGCGCACGTCAATACTGACCGTGGTGGGTGTTGTTGGTTGGAAAGTGTGGTTAAGAAGTGTGGTGTTTTGTGCTGAGTGTGATAACATGGTTTGATGACTTGTATTTTATGCAGTTGCTGTAAGAAACAATGTTAGAATCGTATTGTTAGTGTGGTGCGATACAATTGTATGGTGGTGAAGTGCGGAACATGAGAATGAGCTTACTTTTATGAAGGGCTGTAAAAATATATTCCACGCGAGAAATGGTAAAACCATGCGTGGTTCCGTAATTTAGAAGCAATGTCTATGTTTTTATTGCCGTACATGAGTTAATTTTATGATAATAAATTTATATTTATGACACAACTTTGTCTTCTGTTCAGGAGGAGAACACATTGAAGAATGTTTAACCATATATAAAAAAAAAGAATCTTTGCTTTCATCATTCTTGAAAACAAACACTAATTATTTGAGTTATCAAGAGTTTAATCTCATGCTTTACCACAGACACTGGTGCTCAATAAGGAAACGATGGCAAACGAGTTTTAAAACGTATTTTAATGGCATACATATTGCATACATATCTAGAGCAATGCAGACTTTCAGAACATCAGCAGTGTGTAGCTAATTGGCACAGTAGTGGGACTTAAAACAACCTGATAAAAAAGTCTGACAAGGTTAAGTAACATTAGCTTGGTGATAATTTGCTACCACCTATTATCGATTTGGACAAAATTCTACCATTTTTATCCATCATGGTGTATCGTCGTAAAAAAAAATTGGGTATATTTCCAAGAGTTCGAATACCTTCTCTTTCTTGGCCTAACGACCTCTTAGGTCATGCCTGCCATTTCTGGCTTACTAGACTTATTGTTACCGCATAGTTGGATAGTCAGTCCTCACTATGGGGGAACGGCCCAGATGAGACTTGAACCCCGATCCTGCCGTGTGAAGACCGGCGCCGCTGTCGCATCTACCACCGGGCCGCCTACCTTATTAAGCTTCGAATACCTTATTAAGCTTAATAATTTTAATCTCTGAAACTGTTAACCTTAATTATTAGGTTGCCTACTTAAAAGGAAACATGTTCCGATGACTAATAGACTAATAAATCGATTGTCATGTGTTCTCCACATTTATTGCAAGTGTAGCATAACTTACTAAACTGCATTGAAAACCGTTTATAATTTCTTTAGCAGATTGCTTAAAGCGTTAAATATTGCATACAAGTTATTAGAACATTTAGAACATGCATTAACGCAAGTAAGAAGTTTAAAACTGCATTTTAATTTGCACACAAGTGACACATAAAATAATACGTCATAGGTCTAAAGAAGAATGTTGCTTGAAGAATGGAAAATACCATTGGTAAACTAAGCAAACTTGGTCCCCACGGTTATGCTAAAGTTCGTTCAATGACTATAAGGACAAACAATGGACATATAATGTGCATCTAAAGAATTTTCTAGAATGAAATTTTAAACCAAACACGCACAATAGACATTTATCAATCAAAAGTGAAATAAACAATTATATAGAATAGCAATAGGAATTTTCCACCTTTTGGACCAATCAGTATTAAGGTAAACAAATGAATCATGTACAAAAATGGAAAATTTCTTTAATTTATTCTCATGATCGATCAGTCCCTGAAAAAGGTTATACATTAAAGAACCACCGTCCAACAAGTCAGCCTCGTTCGGACAGCAAGCGTTGCTGGACGTTCGTTGCTGAACAACAGCTCAACAGTCTCGTTCGTACATCAAGTGTTGCTGGACTTTCATTACTCGACAACATCTAAGCGATCAATAAAGTGTTGTTTAAAATTAAACCGAACATCAGTGTTAAGCGACAACAATTGAGATATCACAAAGTAGAGACAATTGTTACATGTCTTCATATCTGCAGGACCGTTCTTGATGTTATATGGTGACCGTTCGTTCTGATTATTACATGGTTTATTACACAGAAACAGTTTCAGGTGATATTCTTAGCAGATTTTGGATGCTTGTTAGCTCCTAGACCTATTAGCTCGATTTTGTAGGACGATATTCTAGCGAGTATTCTATTCGCGATTTGGTTTTTAAATGTTGGTTTCAAAATACAGTTTTGCCACTTTTAATTTATAAATATCTACCTTCCTAATGGAAATTTGAAAATATTCACGTTGTAAATAAAATCTTATTTATAATAAAAAAATCTGCTTCAAAGGACGAGTTCTCTCTATTCTTGGCCTAACGACCTCTTAGGTCATGCCTGCCATTTCTGGCTTACTAGACTTATTGTTACCGCATAGTTGGATAGTCAGTCCTCACTATGGGGGAACGGCCCAGATGAGACTTGAACCCCGATCCTGCCGTGTGAAGACCGGCGCCGCTGTCGCATCTACCACCGGGCCGCCTACCTTATTAAGCTTCGAATACCTTATTAAGCTTAATAATTTTAATCTCTGAAACTGTTAACCTTAATTATTAGGTTGCCTACTTAAAAGGAAACATGTTCCGATGACTAATAGACTAATAAATCGATTGTCATGTGTTCTCCACATTTATTGCAAGTGTAGCATAACTTACTAAACTGCATTGAAAACCGTTTATAATTTCTTTAGCAGATTGCTTAAAGCGTTAAATATTGCATACAAGTTATTAGAACATTTAGAACATGCATTAACGCAAGTAAGAAGTTTAAAACTGCATTTTAATTTGCACACAAGTGACACATAAAATAATACGTCATAGGTCTAAAGAAGAATGTTGCTTGAAGAATGGAAAATACCATTGGTAAACTAAGCAAACTTGGTCCCCACGGTTATGCTAAAGTTCGTTCAATGACTATAAGGACAAACAATGGACATATAATGTGCATCTAAAGAATTTTCTAGAATGAAATTTTAAACCAAACACGCACAATAGACATTTATCAATCAAAAGTGAAATAAACAATTATATAGAATAGCAATAGGAATTTTCCACCTTTTGGACCAATCAGTATTAAGGTAAACAAATGAATCATGTACAAAAATGGAAAATTTCTTTAATTTATTCTCATGATCGATCAGTCCCTGAAAAAGGTTATACATTAAAGAACCACCGTCCAACAAGTCAGCCTCGTTCGGACAGCAAGCGTTGCTGGACGTTCGTTGCTGAACAACAGCTCAACAGTCTCGTTCGTACATCAAGTGTTGCTGGACTTTCATTACTCGACAACATCTAAGCGATCAATAAAGTGTTGTTTAAAATTAAACCGAACATCAGTGTTAAGCGACAACAATTGAGATATCACAAAGTAGAGACAATTGTTACATGTCTTCATATCTGCAGGACCGTTCTTGATGTTATATGGTGACCGTTCGTTCTGATTATTACATGGTTTATTACACAGAAACAGTTTCAGGTGATATTCTTAGCAGATTTTGGATGCTTGTTAGCTCCTAGACCTATTAGCTCGATTTTGTAGGACGATATTCTAGCGAGTATTCTATTCGCGATTTGGTTTTTAAATGTTGGTTTCAAAATACAGTTTTGCCACTTTTAATTTATAAATATCTACCTTCCTAATGGAAATTTGAAAATATTCACGTTGTAAATAAAATCTTATTTATAATAAAAAAATCTGCTTCAAAGGACGAGTTCTCTCTAGTACTGCGAATGAAATGAGAAGTGCATCGATTAAAATTAATTGAAAACTATTGCATTAATGCGTGCATTAATTAAAAATATCACAAAAAAAAAACAATAACAAATAATGCAGTTATTCCAAAAACCAAAAATCAACTAACTTAAGATCTACAATCTGTCAAATATCGCTTTACCGATTGCACTGCATACAGGGCATTTACGCTCATGAAAACACACCAACAATCACTTTAATCACTTGCACATCCGTAGAGATAACAACACGAAAAGCACGACACAAAATTCCTAGAACAATTATCTTCATCACTTCATGAACCAATTTACTACCTCTTCTCCCTTGTTCCCGTTTCTTCCCGCGCACATTCTTCACACCGGATGTACTATGTTCACTGGCTGGTAGCGTATGTTTAATCGTTTTCTGCTGATTCGGATCGCGTTCGATCGAGAACGCTATGCAGCAACTCACCCCATCCAATCGACCATTATGGAAAACACATTAACAAAATCACTACTGATTTGATTAACTCCGAAAATACGAGCGCATTACAATGAAAAACATTTCAATTATCGTGCGCATATTTTGGATCGGTGTTACTGTTTTTTTGGCTCGTCTCTCGTAGCATGTTGTCGATGGCGATCAGAGGCACAAAAAGGGGAGGATACGATAGGAAGAAAACTCCATTTTAGCACATCAGTTTTCATGCAGCGCAAAATAGTTGCGTGGCCCCTTTGGTCGTTCTGCACCCATCCCGGTGGCGTTTAAAATTCGAGCATGCTTGGTTCCTGTTTGAATTTAGTTAATTTTCAAAAGAGCTTTTCTCTCCATTGTGTTCCACTCGTCCATGTATTGGCATGCATTGAATTGAATCAGCTGTAAGATAAATGTGGTGGAGATGTGAAACTGTTTTATGCCTAATTTGAGCAAGTTTATAGTATGCAAGCTCGAATAACGCACTGGCGAGTTTAAAACTCATAGAAGAGCAATTTATTTTTGGGTGAGCCTCGATATACATAGCCTTTAAGGTGAGCTTGAAGCAGGAATTTAGCAAACAGCGAGTGTATGCGTGATGTTATGTTATAGTTTATTTGTATCCCGGCACAATGGTGTAACTTTCGCAAACAAACAATAGCAGTAACGTTCAACGCAGGAATGTAGCAAACAGTGAGTGTATGCGTGATGTTATGTTATAGTTTATTTGTATCCCGGCACAATGGTGTAACTTTCGCAAACAAACAATAGCAGCAACGTTCAACCGGGCACTGGGCCAGAATAAGGTATGATTTGCAACTGCGTCGGTAGAATTTTGTTACAGGGAAAACATGGTTTGAACTAAAAACGTTCCGGTATTTATCCGTACAGGCATAGTTTCCTTTGCTCATACGCGTTTGAGCGTAAATGTATAGAGCGGAACATGTTCAAGTTCGTGAACATAACCAATATTGAAAGCTAAACCCTTATGAAATCAGCTCAATATGATTTTGTGTTTTTGGTGATTGTTCGCGTTGATGATTTTTAACAAATACACTTACAACTGTTTGTAATTGCGTTTATTTTGGATGAGGAACAAAACCAAATTTTGGTTTAAGCTCGTTTATGTTTGGAACTTCTTCTAATAGCTTTGAAAGCTTTGATGTTCACAATAAAACAAAATTTAGTCTGAGCCGTTCAATGTCCGGTATCGTCAGGAAATATGTTTGTTTATCTTTCATATATTCAATTTGGGAAAGTGAGGATACCAAGTCTTATCAAACTTGATTCAGAACGAGAAAATGTTACTGAAGATGAATAACGATATGATCAATCCAAAGAACTCTAAGACACAATATTGATTGACAAGATCGGAGAACGAAGAACATTTGCAATCAAGTGCATGTTATTCAACAAGAGTGTTATCCTCATTATTAATAACAGTTTTCATTAAACATCATTTATTGCTTTAAGAACACAAATGGAGAAAATTAAATCTCTTCAACCTTTAAATTGATAAAACATATAATGTTCGAGTTCATGTAAACAACAGGGAAAAACATAGTCAACAAAAAAAAGACAATTTTGATAGATTGGTTGTCCATCAATTTACAAACATCGTTTCCTCCCTCACTTAACAATTAAACCAAAGCCAAAAACAGTGGTTGAAAATTGTTGCAAATCAAGCGCATAATTTCTCATATCCACCGATGCATATGACGACCGATTCTTCAATCGACTCAATTTTGAAGCCAACTTTCAGCCCTGAGTCAATCCATCCTCGCAGCATTATCCTTCCGTTCCATTCGTTTGATCGCTTTCGGGGATGATTTTCTTCCGCTCGTAGCTCCCCTACCAGTTTCCAGTTTTCCTTGCAACCCGGGCAAAAAGGGTCATCATTACCGGTGCACAGAGGAAACGATCGAAAGCTTCCCGTCCCGAGGGAGATGGGAGATGACCGGTACTGCACAAACACAATCATTTTTCAATCACGTGGAACATCCTTAATGCTGTTGTCTACCACGGCTTGAGGGACTGCTTTCGTTGCGTTTTGGGATGAGAAACCTTCTCGGGGGGTTTTTTTTTTCTTGTTTGTTGGTTTTCCTTTTGTTCTACTGCAGTCGTACGAAAAGACTGCAAACAAAAAAAACAACAACAAGCGAGTATAACGTTCTGTGCCTCATTTTCGGACGCTTCAACCAGAGGATACCAGGAATTTGTGTTTTCTATTCGAACGAAATGTCCATCGTGTAAGGAAAGAAAGTGTGTAGAAGACGGAAATCCAGCCTGAAGTCAATCGGATGCGAAATCGGGGATCCTCAAAAGCTAGACCCCAGCTAGGCCTCGGTGCGTCACACAGGAAGGGAAATAATAAATAACCGGTGTGTCTATTTTTCTGACAGGTTTTATAAACGACACGAGCGCAGAGAACAATTAACACCCGCCCGGATGTGACCGGTAACCGGTTGGAGGTGGAGCGAGACAGCGGGAGGAGCAAAAGGTTCACCTTGTACCAGATTCGTCCCTTCTGGACAAATGGTGATGCCAAAGCGAATGGTCGTTTTCCACTACGATGCCAGTATGTCAATAGGCCCGCGGGTTTCACCCTGCTCAAGCGTAAGGGACATCGGAACACGGACTCTTTAGAAGAGAATTTCCATCCCTCAGAACGGAGAGTGGAACAAGGGAATGGCGTGGATTCGGTAAAATTTGATTGATGAGATCTCTTGCTTACCCGCAGTACACATGCTCGTCGTGCCCATAGGTAAGACGAAAATTGATTGAAAATTGAAGGAAAAGGTGCAGCTAATGCAGCGTTTTTGAGGGTAGGCTTTCTTGTTGTTTTTGTTTTCGTTGTTTTCGCCCTCGAGAACGAAGGCTCTTTCGGTGTGTCCTTTCCGGGGAGGAATACATTTTCCATGGAAAGCATCCCTGAGGTGGGCTCACTTCGGGGTCGTTTAGTCTTGAAAAGTGGACTTCCGCTGTTGTTGACGAGCAGCTGTGGGTCCGAAAGAATGATATTGACAGTTCATGAAGCGATGAAAAATAGCTCCGTTTACTGACGTACTGAGTGTGGTCAATGTTTAGTGTGGTGTAGGATGTAGGAGGTGCTTGCACGTATGTTTTCGTATTTCCGCCGGGGACAAATAGGCTTGATGATACAATGCAAAGCAGTGCCGCATTGACTTGACTAGGAGAGCGTTAAAGAACATTTAATCATTCGGTTAGTGCTTTTGTTACGACCAAGTACGGAAAATGTTGTGTTTTAGAAGTTAGGGATACACATTTCTTTTAATGTGTCCGGTGGCTCACAGAAGAGCCGATAGGTTTTACTTTCAAAATACATGCATGGTTAATTTGACAGAACACGGTGTATGACACGGTTAAGAACTAAGTTGATAGAAATTGATCAGATTCAGAATGTTCCTTTCACCGCCAAGCACAAGACTGTCGAGTTTTGGTAGGTCAGAATAATTTTGTTACTTCGGTGGACAAGATTATTTTTGTTTCTGGTAACAATAACCTCATCGTCGTACATGGCCTTCTCGGAAGTCGTGTAGCGTGTAGCGACAATTTCTTGGAAGTCGTGTAGTGACGACAAATGCACCGCATTAGACACATTATTGGGATAGTTTGGGAGCAACCTGCTTTATCAAAGTTTCTTCTACGAAGACGAGTCTTGAAGAACAACTCGTATTTACGCACACCAACTGCGAATCATGCAGTCAAGAAATCCAAGGTTATTTCCGTTTTTTCCGGCTATTATCGAGGCAGGGGTTAACATAACCGTCGTTATGATTTAAGCTATTGATTTTGTATTCCTGTAACACATCTGGAAAGAATTAGATAAACAGCACCCAATCAAATAGAAAGCATTTAAAACTACTTGGAACTGCTTGGTAAAACATATAACTATTAGTAGCTTCATTTTTCATCAAATAAATGGGAGATAAATGGTATTGCGTAGCGGATATGTCGAAATTTTAATTGGTAATAGTTCGATATGTTTATTTCGAAACAGTTTTTTTTTATTTATCGTACATCTAACCATCAATCCCTTACATAACGATTATGCCATTTAAAATGTCCCTCAAACATACTCGAGCACACCCAACAACATCTGAAAGGTTCACGTCAAAGAACACGCGTCACAACAACAGGCTGGTTATGATGATGGTACGGTGTTGGATCCGTAAGTTCGCTTGATCCTTACAGAGGACCCGACCATCCGCCCGGGCAACTATCATCTTTTGCCACCGGTTATCGGTGTTCAAGAGCGCACACTTGTTTTCCATTGGTCTGGGTCGAACCCGTGCCCGTGGTGTGTTCGCGTTCGCGATGCTGGTGCGTTTAGGGATGTGAAGAAAATCGTACACGACAATGCTCAAACAAATTAGGTTCGTTCGGCACCATTTGTCGTCGTGGCTGTCGGTACTCCCGGCTGCACACGCTCGCCCATGCATCGGTGGCGGATCAATCCTGTGGCCGCTGCCATACTGTAGTCCGGTGGAAACGTTTGGTTATTTGCGTCGGGGCACCACCAACGGAAAGAGAGATAGCGAAAGAGAGAGAGAACGAGCGCAAACCTTTAGAAGTATGTTTTGTTCAAATAAAACTAACCAAACGTACGGCGAACGCGTACCCGAAACGATGGTACATGATCAATCGCGCACGGGTATGGGCGCCCGCATTAGCATAGAGCCAGCGCTACTAGTGGTGTAGACTTATTTGTGCTGCATACAGACATGTATTTGCAATGAGCATAATACCGTTTCTCCATACCATATCCGCATTGGCGACCCAGACGGTGGCTATAGGGGAAGTGGTTTTTTTTTGTACTTCCATTTTCTAAATAGAATGAGCAGTACAGCTGCTCTCTGTCTCTCTTTCTATGCTTCGCTTGATGCTGTGTACCATCTATGGAGGCCACGAATTTTCTACCGCCTTTGTTTGATTTGTCCTTTTCCTGGGGGTCTCGGTTGCAAAGATAGCGCGAAAACATCAGCATTACGCGGGAGAACTGCGCGATGGGAAAAATATTTTCCAAGCGATATTTTTCATCACAATCATAGTGTTATGATGGTGTGGATCCGTGCAGGATGCGTGTATCAGGATGGGGTGTAGATTTAGATTTATGTGAATGCAACCTAACGATGTTCAATCCGCTGTGCCGGGCACGTTTTGTTTTTTTTTTTTGCTGTTGTTTTTGCAGAACAAAATGTGCATTTTCCTTCATATGTTTTGGCCTCCGTTTAAGGTTTCAAAGCTTCAAAACAAAACTGAAAAAAATCGAGGAAAGAGAACGAGATATTCGTCTTCTCTTTTACGTCCATCCCAACGATATGGGAGGGAAATCTTTTCACTGTACGTTGTACTCTATAAAAGCTTCTCGTCCCCTTTGTCCTCCTTCCCATGCAAACAAAATCCTACTACATTTTGTTTGATTCGTAATGTGAACAAGAATATTGCTGCCGTTTTGAAGCGCATTTCTAGCAGAAACAAAAAAAAAAGCGGAATCAACGATACAGGAAGCACAAACCGTGACATATAATCCTTTTTGAGCAAGCTACTCTGAAACTCGGTTCCGGGAAAGCCGCGGACATAGAACGGGCAGAGATGAATCCGTATTTTTTCACAGTATCACGCGCATTTAGGGGAAAAAAAACCCGGGCTCCATCGAACTGGCAAATTGACTGTATCGAACGTTGTACGATCGGACACCATTTTGAGCGGTCCTTGTTGTATGTTTTGTCTTTCGTTTTTATTCGAGTTCGTTATGATCCCGCTGTGGAGTATTTTCGATCGTGGTGTGGTGGATGCATCGTGTGTGCGAATAAACGAAAGATATTTTTGTCAACGAGCCATACATTCGATTGGCGTATTATAGCCTTTAAAGGGGGTTCGAAAACATGAAGCTGCTAACAAACAACACCACCAGAAGCAGCATTTATCAGACGACACAGTTTGTCTAAGTCGGTTCTAGGGATGCTCTCTATCTCACGTATAAAAAACACATAGCGAACAGCGAATGGCATCGAAAAATTCCCACCAATCGCGTATCGTACAGTGGTGTTGAATTAAAAACAATATATTTCGTTATTGCAAACCGTTTCCTGAGCCGGGTGTTCGTTTGATGTTCCGGGTGGAAACGCATTGATTTAGTGATCGGAAATACTGTGATAGCAGGAAGGGATGATTTTGGTAGATAAAAAGGATTTTAAATGCGTTTATAAGATTCGCAATTTAATAGATAAAAAGGGGCGTATGGAGTGATGCAAAGTGCCCGAAAGTATGCAATCGGTAGTTTAGACATTCAGATTTTGACGTGCTGCTGAGTTATACATACATTTAAACCATTCTATAACGCTTAGCAATTGCATAGCTTCAGGCGTGATGGCCCACTTTGTCGATTTAATGTTCACTATTGAATGATAATGGGCAGCCTTTCGCTTTGATTTGTTAAAGTTGCCTTCAAGCGCAGAGTCATCTGAGAAAAGGAAGAAAAATCGTCTGGTTGAC
The DNA here is from genome assembly GCA_002091835.1 of Anopheles maculatus. Taxonomy (NCBI): domain Eukaryota; kingdom Metazoa; phylum Arthropoda; class Insecta; order Diptera; family Culicidae; genus Anopheles; species Anopheles maculatus. Next base: position 29,682 of record KZ062868.1, read on the forward strand.
GCCCACAGACGCATTAATTAATGGGCAGCCATATGTATTCCGTAGTCGAAAATACACTCTTCACGGTCGGCTGCTCAAACTCTATCTTGAACGATGGTATCGCATTCGGACATCAGGCGCACTGGAAACGTTTTGATTCTGTTGTTGCGCTGGCAGACGAGCTGTATTAGTTCGTAGTTTTGATTGTGAGGTCCGGTCCGTCGTACCAATTCCTTCGGCCATACCAACGTCCGTCCCGTTCCTGTTCGGACGTTCGTTTCGGACAAATGACTACGACATGAAATCAACCTCAACCACTATCCCGCCGGGATTCTTCTGGTGGGCCTGCTGGTCTCCTATTGCTGGCCGGGACAGACCATCCCAAGCACAAGGTTTCCGAAGAGCACTGGGGTTTTGGAATAAAATTGTACTAATTCCGCAAAACCACAATCTGTGTTTTTGTGTCCACACAAACACACATACACACGCACACACAAATACACATCTAGATGCGGAGAAGAAGAATGGTTCCGGCTGGACGTTAGTGGTAGTGGTGGTGGTGTTTGTATTTGCTGGTAGGATTTGTTTATTATGGTAATTGTTTCTGCCTGCACAAGCAATAATGCGAGGCAGCTAGGGCATGTGGAAGGTAGTCGTCTATGGCAACAACCGGCCTCACACCGGGTGGGATGAAAATTATGGATTTGACCGCACTTTCCCTAGCAGCCCAGTTTCTGACCTCAGGCAACGCCGTCGCCTTCGCGAGCGAAGAAATGGCTTACACAAAAAGGCTTCACACGACACGATGTTGACGTTGATCGGTGCTGACGGCTGCAGAAATGCTCCGTTTCCATCACGGATAAACTGTCGAACTGGCCAAACCCGAAACGGGTGACCAGTTTTGGTCGAAGCAACGATGTACCGGGCTAGTACGCTGCATGCGGAACCTCATGCAACCGGGAACCACTTGAGGCAATCTATCGAATACGTACACGAATTACGAGTGGCTGTCGGGTCGGGTCTTTGGATGGGTTCTGTAGACGCTGTTTGCGTTTGCGTTCCAGGTTTCGTTCGTTAGAAAGCTATTTGTTTGATGATTGCAGTGTTTGACACTGTTTTGGGTGATGGTGCACTGGTCGCTTGAAGGGTTACTTCGAACATGAAACTGAACCGTTCCCGACTGAATGGTTCCACTTTGACCGTTGACGTTTTGCGGTGAGTTTACTATTGTGGTGTGCAATCATCGACAGACGATAGTTGAATTGGGCGAGCATCAATCAAGGTGCCGTGTAATTGGAGAAAGCAGTTTTGGGAAACGCATGAAACGCTTTAGATTGAAATATCAAATTAAAGCAGTTTTGGGAAACGCATGAAACGCTTTAGATTGAAATATCAAATTGATTGTTGATCATTAGAAGTAAACTTTAACAAATTTAGACATGCTGTAAATTAATGGTTCCTGTGCTTAGTTTGTGTAAACAAAAATTTTATGATATAAAGTTTACTTGATTTGATTTCAACATGAAATAATTACTGTCTAGAATTCAATCGCGATTGTAAACTTTATTTTAGCTTCTTTTCTGTTGTTTATAAACGTTGCAAGTAAACATTTAAATGCCATGAAATATTTTGTCGTCTTAATGCTAGTGCAAAAACCATTGCAGATGCAATGAAGAATGATGGTTAATGTCCTTTTTATATTTTCATTTTTGCAATGTACTCCACTGAAGTGACAGTTCGAATTTTACCCCGAATGCGTTGAATTCAATAAAGATCGTTAAGCATCCACCCTTAAAAGCAAGACTGCTGATCACAAGATCCTACTAAAACTTTTGAAACCAAGGGCCACCCCAGTCAAGCTTTTATAACGATCAACATCCGACTGCTGTAGCTCCGTCAACGGGTCATTTGTGGTACTACAAAAAACATTTATAACAATGAAAACAAAACATATAACAACAAAGGAATAGTGGAGAATAAATAAGGATTTTATGGATTGTAGGGATAATAGGATAAGACCGTTACGTCTAGCATATTGGCATTTAAGCAGTTGATGTCTCTGGTAACACTTCTAACACTTCTCCAATTTCATAAAAAATATGTTATATGAATTTTTATTAATTCTAATTAAATATTCAAATGTGTTTAGTTTATAGTGAACCATACGAGAGTTAATACTGAATCTGTTGTAGTTACGAAAATTAATTCAATTAGTATAGAATCAATACAATCCTGCTAAGTAGGAAAACGTTTCTCGATAATTGAAAATTTAAAAAACACATTTTATGGTTTGCTCCAAACAAATCTCCCCCAGTAAAGTGAACCATACAAGCCGATAAAAGACCATAAGAAATATTGTGCACTTTTTTTTTGCTTTTCGTTTTGTTAAAGTTTCAATTCCTGTGAAACGATAGTGTGCCTGCTGTTGGCATCGTACTGCTAGGGGTGAATGTCACTGGGTCTAGCACCAAGTCAAGCTAACCGCAGACCCATTATCATCCGGAGGTTCCGTTTAGCGATCCGGAACGCAAAACCGCAAACTATACTACTAGTCGTCCACTAGCGACTGTCTGGTGATGAATTCCCGTTCCCCCGGCTAAAGTTCACGCGACTCGCCAACGTGGTGCGATGGTACGTGGAGAACTCGCTTCACTAGGTACGGTCGTACCATAAAGCCATCAGCCGTATGTTGTATTGGGTTTCTTTTTCGCCCGCACAGAATGGACCTTACCGGCAGCTGACGGCAGCAGCTGGAAATGAGTGCTCGAGATTTTACAATTGGATTTTAGATATTGAATTAAAACGTCCCCGGGTACGGTCCCATAATGAAATGTCCTTCATGTAAAGGGGATACGCTGTGTGTGGGTGTGTACAGGAGTTCAACAAAAAAAAAACTGCTACCACAACCGATTCCCGGTTTGCGGTGGGATTTTGTTAATCGAAATGCTGATGATGGGTTTTCCTCGGGATCTCAGCATCGACCATTTCGTACGTACGTTCTACAGATTGATGAATGTGGGTGTATGCATGTATGTGTGAGTGTGTGTTATTTTTTGTTGCTGCTTCTCCCCAGTACCGATATCACAATCACCTTAAACCCATAAGCCCTTGCGTTTCCGCCGGCATGCGGATTCGCTTCAGTTGACGAACTAATCTTCCGGTCTGTTGGGAGAGATCCATCTGCGGCTTTAGCTAGCCCGGTTTCCGGTTAGCCGGTTGCTGCCTCGTCGTCTGCTTTCGTCACTGGAAGGATTTGAGGCAGTAATGGTGGATATGATCGTTACGTGATCCACGCCAAACAGGAGCGCAGCAATGCGGGTTGGAATGGATTGCGTTTGCTAACGATTCGAAAGATACCATAGATTGTGCGGATAACGTTCACGTTGACATTGCGGTTAAACGTTCCAAGATGGAGTATCGGTTTTCGAAAAATCCCTTATATCGTCAAGCTTAATAACAATTTTACTAATATAGAACATGATTTCTATAAATGTATTGATTTGTATTTGTTAGCTTATTCTTTGATCTAATTTATAGTTGCAGGTGCATAATTTTATTTGCCATATTTATGTGATGTACAATCATCACTGGTGTTTTATTTATCCTTTAAGCAATATTATACTTAAAGCTGCAATTATAGTTACGCCACATTTGCATCAAATTTCTTTCATCTAATTAAATAATTTTATAACATTAAACTTATTACAATCGCAATCCTAAATCAAATTAAATGAAGCACCCATACCAATGAAATCGACCCCATACAAAACAGAACACCCATACATTTACTTTGCCATTTTTAACCTCATCAAATGCGTTGATTTTACAACTTATCACCCCACATCAAACGGTGATTGGCGTACCTTTCCACGAATGAGGGTTGTACATTTTATTACATGTCAACAAAATGGCGCAATTTGTTGCTGCCATTTGTTCTTTCCCTGCATTAACGAAGGTTATCAGCCGTCGGCGGGGTGCCCATTTCGTTAGTAATTGATGGCCAGTAAATGCCAGCGGGCAGGAAAAATGGCATTTCATCACACAAAAACACACAAACACGCACAGGGATGCAAAAAATGCATTTTCTCAGAACTGAACAGTATCTAAGTATAAGGGCAATTATCGATCATTGCAAACCAATTCATTATTCATTGACGAACTGGATGATGAATGTATGCAGGAAAGCGGACACCGAATATATGCGAATCGGTCAGCGTGTAGCTCATTACCAAGCGCAAAAGGATTGACTTTTACATCAGATGGACAATCCTGCGCAAATGTGTGATTGTGTATATGTGTACTCGTTTTTTTTTTTCGTCCGATGAATGTATTACAATTTTATACTTCTTTTCGATCTTGTTGAGTGGATGTAAATAGGTGTGGAACGATTAATGGGAGCTGTACATCATTACCTGATTTTTTGTGTGCTTTTCGTCCTTCTTTTTTTGCATACTACAAACGGGGAATAAAATAATGAGATTTCACTACAATGACCGCAGTTGAGAGCTTAAAAAATACGACCCGTTAATGAGCGTACAGCGCAATTGTCCACATTCAATGCCGTGCACTGATTAGCACGGAACGCGTGTGTGTCTCTTAACGGTGGATGTTATCTGGTTCGTGGTCATATTATCGTGGTCACTTTCATTTCATAATTGCTTGCATGTAGTTGAAATTAAAAAAAATAATTATGCTTTAAATGCAATTTAAAACAACTTAATTAAGTGAACACAAGCTCATTGTTCGACTAAAACAGATTTTAATGAGAGCGTGCCTTTCTTAAGCTCGCTTTAATAACTTTTAGCCATAATTTCAGTCCGCTTCTTCTTGTGCCTTCTTCCCTAAACTACGCCATGATTGGAAGCCTCCAGGCTGCAAATACGTTACAATTCAATGGTGATCCACGCCTGCACAGCCCATCACCACAGGGTGAAATCTATTCTTTATCGGTTCTATCGTAAGGCGCTTCTTTGTTGTAGAGAGAATAACTTTAACGTTAAATAGGAGTACCGGAGGTGGTGTAAACTTTTAATGATGCCTTACGGTCAATCTGTTCGACAGCCACAAGCTGGATAGAACAGCTTATTGTTTGCCTGCTTGCCTTGCTTGGACGGGGCATGCGTTCTACTGACACATTTAGATAAAGCAAGCACTGGAGGTTTGATTGATTTGCGCCTTACTTACTGAGGACATGCTCTACAGATGAGCATTGTGAACGATTTATATTACAGGTAAAATGATGTACATTTAAACTTGACTAAACAGTAGCACAAAATAACGAATCAGAAAGGTGCATCCACTGAAACATTGTACGAAGAAACGAAAACGTGCCGACAAAAATTTTCAATTATCTTTTAATTTAATATTTTATCATCCACTGCAAACATGATCCCCGTGCACGCTTTTTCACACGGGACAATGCAGCCAGATGGCACATTCTCTCGGTCACCATCGCCTTCACCATTACCACGGAACAGATCGGTCACCATTTTGTCTGACCCCGTTTCGTAACGAGGTATATCAGTACAAGAAACGACGTAACGACGAATTGCTACCTTCACAAAAATCGGAAAATGGGTTTGCACCACACAAAACCCGGAGATCGGCTGCTCATGGTTGCAACAACGTGCCACGATTGAAACGATTGCCTGCACGGCGCGAGATGTAGGCTGTATCAAACAAAAAAGAAACCAAAACAAAAAATCCATGCTTCGTGGCCAGGCTCCATTAGTGCCAGTGGTGGTATGATTCGGCAAACGTGATGATGAAACGTTCGCGACACGTTTCTATTTTATGAAATGGCAACAGCAAAGGGACACGAGCAGGAAACGCAAGGGGAATGGTCGAAAAACATCCTCCGTAAGATTGAACTCGGGACGAGAACGATCGAACCAGTGCCGGTATGTGGGCACCAGAAATAGGTGATACCGCCGACACCGTGCTCTGTTAGGAAAGTTTCGTGGCGTCCAGTTTTAGCCAATTAAAATGTGTCGACCTGACAGGTTTTCGGTGTGCCAGGTGTGTGTTTCGCTAGTGCCCCGGTAGAGATAGGGATGATCGTTCTGGTGTTTCGCTTCTGATCATCGCCATTGCTACCGTAGAAGCAAAGACCGTGCTGTAACAGAAGCATCGAGCGAATCGATTGCAAACACGGTCTATGAAAATGATTTTACAAATTGGATGTACCCGTCGCGATGCGCGTTAATACGCGTTGGACGAGGTTTCACTTAGATTGTTCGTTTGAAAACTGAAATTGTATCGTAAAAGGGAGTCGGTTGGTTGGTGCATTCTGGTTTGGTTAAGAAATGGAAGAGTTCTTGCAACTTAACAACCCTTACAACATCGCACGTTTTGATGCTCGTATTTTAATTAATTTTGCTCTACAGCTTCTCCACTGGCGCAAGTTGGAAGGAACACATTTAATGATTAATCTATTGAAATTGCACTTGGCCGGAAACATCTTTCCAAGCTCGTAACGTTTAAAGCGCTCTTCAATGAAAAGTTCATTGATTTTTCTTGCGTTCGGTCCTTTCTGGTCGACTGTTGCGTTGTGAAGGACGCTGCAACATTAACGTTACAGTGAGTGCAATCCGGACATCCTTCAAGCTGCAGCTGTCTTTGCCAGAGAATCGTAGCACGGGCAATATTTACCAGCAAATAAACGTCTCATCTCAACAGTGAATGTGAACCTTCTGTGGGAAATCGGGCCCGGCTCGTCTGTACAATCCGCTTTTGCTTGTGCGATTGTGAAATTTTATTTGACTTCTTGTCTTTCACCATCATGACCAGTGGGAGGGAAGTCGTGGTGTTCTGCAGAAAATGGTCGATAAACCCAATAGTTCCTTTATTTGGACAGTTCCAGCAAACCCGAACTAATCGTTTCGATCGATGGTCTTTGTGGATTTCTTGGGAAATGTGCTGACAACAGCTAGGAGAGCGGTGAGCGAGGGAGGCAAGGGGCGGTATTACGGTTTCGATGTGCCATTAGCCATTCGGCTTCCGATAGCAGATGCTGTTGTGCTACAAAGTAGGAAAGCCGTTTGCAGTAGTGGATTCAAGTATTAAAATTGAAACTAAGGCACTCTCATCAGTGTCATCATGGAGTCAAGCGAAAGGAAGAAATCGTTGGGGTGGTTTTATTTGTTGAGATAGGTTGTCTCTTTAAATTAGAACCGATAAAAGCGTAACAAGACAGTTGTACGTATATAATTACACTAACTGCAAGCATTTGAAGTTCATGTGACAAGAAATGTAACAGAGTGCGAAATTCTTTCCTTCAAATTGTATTATTAACGTTAAAATCAAGTTCTTACCATCATTATACCACAACTTCAAATCCTTAAAATTTAAATAATTTTCAATTATTGGACACTAACAACCCTGATGCTTCTTATGATGCTAGTAAATCCCGCAACCCCAAAACGTGTTATTCGTGTATTCCAAATGTAGATTACACTATTAAACATGTTGGATCCCTCGCTT
>KZ062868.1:37164-55643 GCA_002091835.1 Anopheles maculatus
CATTCCTTACGACGTGCCCTTTAAACGACCTCCTTCCAAGAACGGGCCTCCTTCAGCCTCGGCAAAGATTTATTGAACGCAAGAATCGTTTGTGGCGTTAGCACGGGGCTGCTGAAATATTACAGTCACGTCCCGGCACTGAGCGTGTGGACGGGCGGACATCGGGAGTTTCTGCAAAGGGTCGTCCTTACCCGAGTTTTATCGATTGTTCTCCGTCCGTCAAAAAGTAGGCCTGTTTATCATAAGTGGTTACTACGGAGTTTCGGAATGCAGCGGTACCGCGCACCAAACGGCAAACTTTCTCCGTACTGACAGATTAGCGTTATCACCCATCATACGCGACGGAGAAACCCACACAGCCTTCGACGAGGTCCTTTTTTTTTGGTGGTGGCCATTGGTGGTGAGTTCGACGGTGAAAGAAATATGCCCGGGTGAGGCTGATGCTGTGCTAGTAATATTGCATTCCAGAAAGGTTGCTGTGGCAGAAACGGATCGTGACGAGGTGAGAGCGCAGACCTTGGGAATGGAAGCGGAAACGGAATGTTTCCGCTTGCTTCCCAAAATGGCCCTTTTGGGTGTTTGATTGGCTTCGTGCAAACGGCCGCACGTCGAAATCGCTACGCTAGGCTACGCTAATAAAATCCATTTTGGGGTTTATTAAAATTCATGAAAGCGTACCAGCGTTCCCGGACGACGACGGCGACGTGGACGACGCGGTTTTTCCCGGGAAGTTTCGGTATCGCCGAGCGCTGTAAAATGGCAACGAATATACAATCAGAGATGCTGGGAAACTGGTGGTGGCATACCTGTAGGCAATAGAAAGCGGTGGATTGGGATGGAAAGAAAACGTGAAACGTAAACAAAGAATATAATTCGATCGATTTCCAATATCTGGTTGAGCAATTAACATGTACACGGTTTGGAATAGCAAGGACATACAATGTAAAACAAGTTGGAACTGATACTTTGCAATGGGGCAGATATTGTCTTTCTTTTTGTTTTCAATTTAATATTTTAGTTTTGAACGTACTTTTCATTAAAACTGTTTTTGTGATTTATTGAAAATTTAAACAAATGGATTTTTTTAATGATTTTGTAAAAATTGTGAAAATCGCGTTCTTTATTCTTAAACAGTTTATTCCAATTTGAATGCACCGTAATATATGCAATTTTTTGTGTTCAGAACATTTAATATACATTAAATGTGGTTTTATATAATTTTGTTTTAGTAATGTCAGCCAAAATTTACAAAAAAAGCGAGGCAGCATGAGATTGACCTATCAGCGAATGATGTAAGGAAAACGAACCGAAACTTACCAGGACATGATTGACACAAAATGACAATTGTCGAAACGTAATAAAAATAAAAGGTACGGCCACCCATATCGTTTTCGGTGGAAAAATACGATGCATAGCTAGGTTTAAAGATAGATGAGTTAAAAACAAAACATTGAAGATTAGTCAAGCATACCAAATAATATATATATGCGGAAAACCATTAGCCCTACGCAAACTAAACCAACACAAAATAATTTTTCGATATGACTCTGAGGAGTCATAGACTATAAAGAGAGAGGTAAGCCTCTGAACATGTTAAGATGGTTTGTTTACTAGACATAGGAGGATTTTATAACTTTACTAACATAACCGCCCCAACAAAACACCCAATTCGAGTTACTTCTTGGTAACTGTTTTGAACCAGTTTGTGATTACAAAACAATTTTTACGTGCAGTTTATGTACGCAATGGTCCATCGCAGATGTCATATGCATCCAGTGCATGCATCCTATGCTCTCGATGGAATACTTCTTTGCGCACGTTGTCGGTATGCGAACTGTTATCGTTCGTTGATGCATATTTGTGCATTCATAGCATCCGTCCGAGACAGTCTTGCTCGAATTGATTGTACAGCAAACGTGCGTTGAAGTAGAAAACATATCCAACGACACAATCACGATGGCTTCTTGAAGCACACAATAAACGACCTTGAAATGGGGTGCCTTTGTTGGATATTATTGAGTGTAGCAGTGTGCACAAGTGTAACTGTTATCTTTTCCTTCCTTCCAACACATCTTTTTCCGTGAATGATTCATTTAACTATTGTCACAAGATAGTGCAAGCCTATAGAGATGACCTATTTTTTCCAATACTTTAAGTTCGAGTGTAATAAAATGTCGACAACCGGGACTGGGCCCACTTGCAAGTGACGAAAATTCAATAAATACCGATACTTGTTGCACACTCGTCGCCGAAACCTCCGACCCGGTCGTGCCTTCTCTCCCTTGTGAGGTAATTAATACATCATGAAAGCACGAATGCTGCACGGCACGTGTGCGGTGTGCGACATAAACTGGAAAACGTTTTGCGCTTTTACGCTCCGTTAGACAACATTCATTTGCAATAGAGTTGCTCTTCTGGCGGGTTGACACTGGCGGGCGCTACCATTACTCGAACTAGCAGCTCGCGTGTGCTGCTTTTGTGCGCGTCGGAACAGCAACACGGAACATGGGATTTTGAGTGGAAATGTTTGCATTTGGTGCTGCTGCTGCTAGCTACTACAAAGGCGAATAGGTTTGTGTGTGTGTGTTTAGTTTTTGTTCTCTTGCATGTTTATTTTGTATGCTGCTCTCTTCGCATATCACAAACGCACTTGGCTGTATGGTTGGTTCACCACCATCACCACCATCATCATCATCATCATCACGTGCTTAAATCATGAACGTTTTGTGCTGGTTCGTTCTTCAAGTGCTACTATCGGTTGGACACTCGCTAAGTGCTCCACAATTCGGCAAATGAAATCAAACAGTTGTTTCCTTGTTTTTTTTTTCTTTCTTTTAAAATGCAACATCACAGCTATTACCTATAAATTGGATTCGACAGAAAATTTACCCTATACTTTTTGCCTTTGATACTTATGCTTGTTTTTTATTTTATTTATTTACAAAAAGTTATCTGGCCTAATGCGGCCTACATAACAATACATAATAGAACAAGAAACAGAAATCAATCAGAATATGAACAAACATTATCACAAAAAAGTTTTCTTTTAAAATTTACCACGCAGAATTATTTTAAGATTACTAACACTTATACTGGGATCTACTGAGAAATTTAAGCTGTTGTACTCATTGGTCAATTTAAGTAAAGGTTCGTTCGCACCAAACTCTGTTAATCTAAATTCTGTGTAGAACAGTGGTCGGGGCCTTAAATACCTACTAGGAGCCTGATAATTAATTTTGCTAAAAGAATTCTATAGAATGAAATATTAAACCAAACACGCGCAATAGCCATTAACCAATCAAAAGTGAGGTAAACAATTATATCAAATAGCAATAGGAATTTTCCATAGTTTAGAACCAATCAGAAATTAGCAGACAGGTGAAGAAGATATCTTTGGAATGTTCTCACACTTTTAGACCAATCAGAATTAAGACAAACAAAAGGATCATGTACAAGAATGGAAATTTCCATTAAGTTATTCTCACGATCAGTCCCCGAAAAAAGGGTTATAAATTAAAGAACCACCGTCCAACAAGTCAGTCTCGTTCGGACAGCATGTGTTGCTGGAAGATCGTTACTCACCAACAGCTCAACAGTCACATTCGTGCTCAACAGTTAAAGTGATCAATAAAGTGTCGTGCTAATTAAAACCAAACTTCAGTGCCTCAATACAGTTATTGGAATATCACAAACGATGTCACTGGTACATGTCTTACTACCTGCGTCCGATTTCTATACTGTTACAAAAGGTTCGTTCGCACCAAACTCTGTTAATCTAAATTCTGTGTAGAACAGTGGTCGGGGCCTTAAATACCTGCTAGGAGCCTGATAATTAATTTTGCTAAGAATGTACGGGGCGTCGATTATTCCGGTGGTCAGCTTATGAAAAAAATACACTGAGCCGTCATTCCGTCTATGTTGCAGAGATTCCAGTCCGAATAAGAGACACCTAGCACGATAGGAAGGGTACGATGCTTCACGGGACCACGGTAGAAGGTTAAATAGTTTACGAGTAAATTTTTTCTGTATGGATTCTAGTCTGTCTATTCGATATTGCTGAGATGGAGTCCAGATAATACTAGCGAATTCAAGTGTCGGTCTAACTATTGTGCAAAAGAGAGATTTTAAACTATTAGGGTCCCTAAAATCTTTACCAACGCGTAAAACAAAACCTAATAAACGGAAAGCTTTCGACATAATTAATTCGTAGTGATCTTGCAGTGTCAACCTACTATCAAGCAAAACTCCTAAATCGCGAACTACGTTGGTTCGAGGAATTGAAATTCCGTCTAGCTTATAGTCATATACGGTAGGTGATCTAATTCTGTAGAACGATATTACAGAACATTTATTGACGTTGACACTCATCAGGTTCGTAGAACACCACGTTAAAAAGACAGACAGACAGTTTTGAAGGACAGCACAGTCGTCAGGATCAGAAACAGGCATAAATATTTTCAAGTCGTCAGCATAAAGTAGTTTGAAGCAATCGGGAAGCACATTGGCTATATCGTTAATAAAGATTACAAACAACAGAGGTCCGAGAATGCTGCCTTGTGGTACTCCCGAAGTGTTGGTAAAAGGTGCGGATAACGATCCGTTGATTCCCAAGAAACATTTTAAGTTTTATCATAGTTGTTGCAATGCTGTTAGTGTCATTTCATTAAGACTAATTTTAAGTCTAATATTGCTTGAATGCTCTAATAAAACAATAATAAAACTCTGTTGAGACTAAAAGGGCCCATTCTACAGAATGCTGTTAAGATCGTTTCTTAAAACCATATCAAGACGTTGATACTGTAGATAAAGCGAGAGAGAACGAAATCAACTATATTCTACTCTCTCGTGCATTTACTTTAAAATGTATTTGATGGATCTGTTTCGGCTTTCGATGCGGTATATTTTAATTTTGGTTTGTGTTGTATTTATTCACTTGCGCAGGAGTAGAAACTCCTGCCATGAAAATTTTATTGATGAAATGCGACATCGTACCTCGAAATTCAATAAAGCGCTTCAATAATATTATAAAAAATTCTGTAACAATATTTTAGAAAAATTTATATTTATCGATTAAATGCCGCAAATTAGATTAAAATGTGTTTAAGGTCTTTATTACATTTTTTATAATGCAAAAGAGTTGCCACAATTTCATTATCCTCAATTTTAGATGTAAAATTATAACTCGCTTGATCTATATTTCAATATGGCTGGCCAAAAGTTGAAAATAATTATGCAATTGCAATGAATACCATAGCATTAAGTTCGAAAGATCTTGATGGATGTCTCCTTAAGATCGTTTCCGATTAAAATAGTATGAGAGATACCCTTTTAAAACTGATAAATCTTTATAAAATGGTAAAATACAGCGTTAAGAGCAGCTAATGTTAAAGCGCAATACGTGATACCATGCAAAACCTTTGAAGTTTTATGGGAGCACTGATGAAGACTACATAATCTTAAGAAGATAAACACGACGGCATAAACTGTCAAAATCCTGCAGCAATGTAAACAAACAGAGCTGATGCAGTTGTGCTGAGGAGATTGTTCGAGTGAATTAAACCACTGATTTTCATGCCTTGCCATCTTTTTTCGCATGAAATTACCACTTGATTTAATTTTTCTCCACTTGTCACACATGATGGCTATAAACAAACGCAACAACAGCAAAAAAAACGCAACATAGCATTTGTGGTGACATTTCTTCAGACAATCTTAAGGGAACCCTTACCTGCCTTAATGCAGTCTTGATGGCCTTAATATGTGTTATGAGCGTCTTCTTGATCTTAAGGCATAAAAACATATGCGCTTAATATAAGTAAAGTAAAGACTAGTTGATTTTAAAACAAAAAGTCTTAAACTGGTTTTATGAATAGTTTTAATACAATCTTAATAGCGCTTTTAAGTTTGCATTTCATTTGACATACATTTTAGTCTTAAGGAAAACTCTTTCAGTCCTCTTCAAAACGTTTTAGAGATTATGAAAACATAAAAACTGTTAGGCATCAAAGAAAGTCATAACAAAACTATTTATATTTAGTACACCCATGATAAAACTCTAATAAAACATGATTGAGAGTAAAAGGCATAGGAATTGTTTCTTGGGTTTTTACTAATATGCTGCGATTGGTTAAGTAACTGGAGATCCATTGGACTAAAGCATGATTTACTCCGTATTTGATGAGCTTAGCCAGCAGTAATGAATGATCCACAGTGTCGAAGGCAGCATGAAAGTCTGTGTAAACAACATCGACTTGTTTGCCTCTATCAAGCATCGGGTAACAGGAGCTTAGCAGTGATAGGAGGTTGGTTTCAATGCTGCGATTCGGTAAAAATCCATGTTGTTCTGTAGAGATGATGTGCTTGAAACCACTGATTTTTCCAATATTAGCTTAGTTTAGAATTTAAACTTTATTCTTGTTGTTCAATGGAAACATTATTTTACATTATTATGAACAATATGACTATAAGCAAACAAACGCTTTAAAATGAAGAGTATCAAATAAATTTTTATGGTTTGTAGAAAATGATTCTTATATTATTGGTTGAAATACAAAACATGAATATAGACAAAAACTCTGCAGTTTATGAATATTTTTTAACGATACTAATACTATCTATACTATAGTGGTCTATCCTAAGAACAGTAAAGTATTCAATGTCTGCCCTCTTGTTTGAAATACAATAACATGGAAATCCTTTATTTCATACATTTTATTACATTTTATGAACTGGAGCTGGAGTTACCATGATCAAACGAAATATCCGTACTTGCCTGCGAATTGTTCTTGACAAGATATGGATTGAAGAAAACAAACATTCGAAATGATTCAAATGATTTCCACTGCAGACGCACTGCAAACAAAGCCGAGAAAAAATCGTTAATTTTTTAATGAAACATTTTACACCCGAATTAACTGAATGTGGTGAAAATGTTTTTAATTATTTTGCAGAACATTAATGAGTCAATCATATCGCATCATGCTGTAGTTGAAGGGCTGTCAGTATCAAGAACTGCGTTTCGTTTGATAAGCGGTACTTGCTTTTTACAATTATAGATGGGCAGTTATGAAGGATATCGTAGGTATTAAAAAGGAAACGAGCAAAATAACAAAATGCCTTAGGATTTAAGGTGTTTTATAATATGTAAATTAGTTATGATGAAAAGAAAGTTCATGCAGTAGTAAATATGAACAAAATAATACACTTTATAATATCGTTTGTCTTTAAGTACGAAAGAATAAAACTGTGAAAGCTGGCTGGTAACACCTACAGCTAGGTTTTCGAAATAATATTTATAACGCTGTAAAATAACAAACAGAATTCAATTCAAACAATGTTTTATTTAAATAAAAAATAGCAAATCTTAATTGATTGACAATCTTTTCAGAGTTTATTACTTCAAACAATAAACAAAAGCGCCACAAAAAAAAGCGCGTCATACAGTCATTCTGCATGTACCACAACGAACGTCACCACTCTCCGGCAAACCTCTCGGCTAATGGAATTAAATCGACCGCTCGCCAATAACCAATCGGATCAAGTGATCAGTAGAAAGCAAATAAAAAACCCCAACACCGCTTCAGAAATATGTCACAACAATAACAATAACGGTGGTAGATGCACGGGAGCAAAAAAAAAAACACTCAAACATAAAAATTGTAACTTAAACTCGTAAAAAATACTGTTACGGAATACTGAATTCCTTCACATGCTTGACCTGAATGCTGCGAAAGTGGTCACGTTCGTAACATTTACATCATTGCGGGCATCGTACATTGAGGGAAGAAAAGTGTAGACAAAAAAAAAAACCGATGTATAATCCTTCCACAGTAACAGTGTTGAATAATGTTTTGCTTTATTATATACTTTACGCTCGTAATTCTCACCACGAGCGAATTTGTTCCGTGCGAATCAGGATAACGCTGATAATGCTTTCCAAGTTAGCTTTCCTGTCTCAATTTCACGATTGCTTTCATCCTTATCGAGCGAGCTTTTACACTTTTTTGTTTAATAAGCGACTTCTTCTGTTTTATCTCATTCCCATTTCCAGCTTCCATTTGTTTTTTCTTCCATCTCTTACATTCAAGGTCAATGGGGGAAGGCATCATCATCGCTCAACATTATCCTTCTGATGGTATTGTTTTAACATTTACTCCCTTTCTCGCTGTCTCTCTTTGTCGGTGTTTTCTTAGCTTCCGTTCTCTTTCTCTCGCATCAAGCTAATTCTTGGTAAATGCGTTGTTTCATTTCTCGTACCCTACAGCAAACGGCTGGTAAGATACTTTAAGAATAATAGCATCACACTGACGAGCTACACACCCCTGCCACAGGGCTGCCATTCGCGACTGCGTTTTCTCTTCTTCAGTTTCCCGTAGTTCCGGATTAAATTCATAACAATATTTGACTTTACGTCGCCTGTCGGATTACTTCCGGGATTGCGTGTTCTAGACGGACGGATGTTTCCCATTTTTTGGTTGCTGTGCGTCTTGTATGTGCTGTTGCTTTCTCTCCTTTCTTACGTAAGTGAGTAGTAGACTGTATCGCCGCTAGGTCTGTGTGTGAGAATATGTGCTTTCTCAACATTTACCACCCGAATGGCAGTGGCTCCTTTCAACTGGAAACGGAACCGTTGGCTCGGGTGTTCCCAGAAGTCAAACATTCTTACAACCAAAGGCGCGTTTTTATGTTTATTCATGCCTCATCCTCGCTGTGATGTTTTGGGTCGTAAAGTGATGAAATAAAGATAGATATCCTGCACCCGATGTCTATCTCGCCTGAAGAGCGTAGCCGGCATCCGAACGTCCTGGTCGGTGTGGCTGGAGATGTGTCAGATGTCCTGGCGTCCACTCTCTCCAACTCTCAAGTACGACCCGAATCATCTGTTCGGGTGTTTGGGTGTTAGTTAGAAAAATTGCCACCATCGTGCCGATTGGCGCTGCTGTACGAAGCAGGCGCATTAGTTTCGGAACGGGAGCCAAGCAGCAACACCACCGAAACCGAGGATGAAACCGAGTTTTGGTGAGAGTTCGGTATCGCAATACACCAGCAGGCTACAATGGCCACAATGCTCTCCGGAATAAATTACATGGCATGCTGGATGCTGCAAGAAGACGCGGCTGGCAGACGGCAAATGGTTCTTTCGCGGGGGAAAAAACGTAAACATGCACGTCGTACACACATTCTCTCACTGTTTCTCTCGATTTGATACCCTCGGAAAATGAATCAAACACACACACACACTCACACATGAGCACACATCCGGTTTTGGGCTGGTCCGGAGTGAAACGGATGTTTACGGGGTTTTTGGATGTCAGCAGGATGGAGCAACGCAAAGAGGTAAAAAAACGCATCACATCAAAATCTCCTTCAGAAGGGTGCAGAACCAGACGCAAAACCACAGTCTCACAGTCGGCCAGTCTGGGGCGGATGAGATTTTGACGAATGCCCGTGCAAAGGAGCTTTGTCTTGTACGGTGAGAAAGAATGAAGTGAATGGAAGGTTGATGTTGGGTGTGCTTTTGGCTGGTTCAGACTGTAAGGAAATTGGCTTCAAGACTTGACTGTGTCAGTATAGTTGTGAATAATATTGTATCACAAGATGAGGAGATGAAATTGAATAAATTGCATTAATCTTTCTGTGTCATTCGCATATTTCGTAATTATCTGTTTTGAATTTTTTGAGAGCAGTTTTATTTTAATTTGGTTAGTTCCTTCCTTAAAAAACTCAATTAAATTCAATGGTACTATTCAATAAATAAATATATAAATTCGCTCCTGTCCCGATAACTCTTATACGGAGGCCAGCAAAATGCAGAGATCCTTCATAGCAGGACTTATTGACCATCGGATTGACATAACCCGCAATTATGCACTCCAAGCTGTACTTCCCGGCAAGAACGCTTCGTGCTAAGAGACTCAACGTAGACGAACTCTCTTCTCGGTTCCTCGGTTCCCCTGACCATTTCCCTTGAAAGTTATTTTTTTGCTAAGAGCCTAACTAGAGGCGTATTTCTGAATAGCATGCGTTCCGTGAGTCCTTGCATTCGTTAATTTTCAAGTTTTGACGAGCGTTTTGTGTTTAAACGTTAAGTTGGATTAAGTTGCTGCACGAGGGTCTTAAATTTATTGGAATATGAAAAGCAGTTCAAAACTAATGGAGTATATGATAATGTAAGCCAGTTGTTTTGTGTTTTACTACTTATTTTACAACAAAACTAGCCAGCGCCAAAAACATTAAGTGTTATTTGAGCAAAAGCGAAAAATTAGATTCGAGCAGATGTCTTTATCTTAGGTTGTTCTTGTTTCTCGAGCTTCGTAAGCATGGTCACCTAATGCCACCATTGCAAAAAAAGTTTCAAACGCTTTGAGATGAATCGACCTGTTTTGGTTCAACTGCTTCGTCTGCTTGACTATTTGGTAGGAGGTGGCTTTAAATTTTTAGATTTTGAGGCTAAAATTATCATAAGCCCCAGTCTTACAAATGTAAAACATTTTTTTAGTTATTTGCATTTAATCCGTTTGAATAGCATTTGAGGGTTTCAAATAAAGAAAAAAGTCTATGGCTTAGTGACTCTCGGTTTCTAACTGATGCTGATTTTTAACACACTGATTACTTAATTATCTCAGGGTAGGCTTATCCTGTCCATTTACGATATGTTTTTATTATCGTTTCTTTTCCTGTTGTGCTTGTTCTCTCTCTAACTGACAGAGCGTTATAGACTCTGCAAAAGCTCCCAAAAACTAGTATAACCATAAATACTTCGTCTTTGGAATAAACTAAAACAGTTGAAGCCATTATCGGGTTCTATTCAAGGACGTTTAAAAGCCTGCAAATATGCTCCTTCAACTTGAAACGAGTCCAGAGTTTTGTCTGAAAATAACAATGCACTTAATCTTAAACCAATTCCAGAAATGTTTCCAACATAGTTAAAGTATCTCGTTAACCCTTCAAATCAGTAAATGATTCAAAATAGCATTGATATCGCATCGTCTAAAAATAGTCAAAGGCAGTGAAAAAAAACAAAAAACAGATCGAAAATATTAAACAAACACATGCGAACCACGAATGCAATTATCCGCTCCGCTGGAGCTGGAAACGCAGCGGAACACAATGTACGTACAAAGTGTGTGCGTTTGTGTGTAACATAATTGAATTCGTGATTTGGATGCTCCCACCATTGACTTTTGTTTTTCTTTGCCATTACTATTATATCAGGGATTTTTATCAATTCCATGCAAAAAAAAGGACAGCGACCGTGCTCCAAAACCGAGCAAAACCGTACAGAAAAGGAAACGGCTGTAGTATCCGTGGGAAAAACGGGGATTGAAAGTGGTAGGCATTATCATCAGCAAACGCAAGGGATCAAGAAGTGGTGGAATGGGGTGGAGCAATGGCGGCCCAAAAAGTCCTTGACCAGCATTAGCCGGATTGCCTTCTCCGGCTGCCTTCGCTCCCGAATCGGCAGATAGGGGCAGTATAAATATGGATTTGATCCTCGATTGTCAGCTCGTGGGATTGTTGCGACCACTGCGAGACCGTTAAGGGGGTTGTTGGGTATCGCCTATTCTCCCTTTGTCAGCAGAAAACTCCGACCACCCGACCCGAAGGGGGAGTTATGGAAAGGATAAAAGGCATAATGTCGTTGTGGCCGATGGGAAGCGGGTTGTAGCCTACTGCTCCGCTCAGCCTGCACATCCGCTCCAAATCCCATCCGCCATCGGTTTATTCGGTGAAAGCTTGCATATGTGTACGGCGTTGCTATGGCAGCGGGCTATCGTGTGATGCTTTTGCTCGCTTTAGTTTATGATGGCAGGCAAATTGCTCGTATAAACATGCATACATACACATACGCACACGCATAACCGTATGCGTGTCACTCTGGAAAAGCTTCGCTGATCGCTGGGAGGATTAAAAGCCGGAGAAGGGAGCCAAATCCCTCTCGACCGGGACGTCCCGGTTTTCCTGCGTCCTGGCGCAATGAGTCCATATTTATTATTTTCTTCAAACGACGTGTACCATCCTGCTGGATGGGTGGTTATATATCCGTGAATTTATACACACTCATCCACATTAGGGATACTTATGGGAGACACGTGTGTCACTCTTTTTTTTCGGTACGAGTGGTTCGCATTTTCATTTGCCTGCTTTATAGGCTTGTGAACGCTACGCTGACAGCAAAGGAAAACTTGCAATAAAAATATTTAAATACACGCACAACCGTCGCAGAGGGGTCTGAAGTTAGGAGAGGGTTTAGGCGGGGGTCTCAACAACCGGATGCGATACAGGATGCGTTTTAGCTTCATAACAAGCGTGCGTCCTGCGTGAATGTACCGGACTTTTTGTCCGATACCGACGTGTACATTGTGGCTAGAATGTGGCAACGCAGGAAATTCCTTATTTAACCAGAAAGAGAGCTTTCACCTTAAGAAAGAGCATCCTTTTTAAAGAGATTCTATTGCGAAAACCCAGAACAAAAAAAAGGAAACAAAAACGGAAAACCCCATTTGGGCGTACTGTCCAACTTAAGAAGACGCTGGGGATGTGGAAGGTACCTACCTTATCGCTGCTCCATAAATAATGCGAATCCAGAATTGTTCCTCAAAAGCCCTGTGTGCGGTTTTATTAAAGACATACACGCAACATAAATGCTTGTGTTGGTTTTTCCAGCAGGTTTCCCAACGGTACTCTGGGTGAGGCTGTTCGAACTTTTTCTCTGGAAACTTTACGCTCCATTTTCACTTTTCGGGTAGGACGGGCAAGGCATGAAATATGCCTTACCATGCTGCAGAAGTGGGACACAACGCCAGCATAAAGCAAGGCGCTTTTGTTGCGAAAAGGCAGGAAAAGTCTAATTTATTCTCGGGTGCGTGTGTGTGTGTGTGTATGTAGATCTTTAAGAAAGAAACGATCAACAACAACAGTGTGGTAGTTTTTCGATTGTGTGAGTGTATGTTTGATTTTTGTTTCATTCTCTCACCAAAAAACGACCCCGAGTTAGGTCAACTATTCCTCCAAATTTCATTACCACCACTACCGGGGGGAGGCTGCTTGATGTACGCAAATTTTTCTTCGTTATCCGTTTTGGGTGCGTCCTTCTGGGGGTCGTTCAGGTTGTCCGCACACAACACACACACACAAACAAAGTCCTGGGCCGCCCTGGCACGTCATTTGATCAGTTGCCAGCAACTGTTTTCCCGCACACAGCCAGTTAGCTTTGTAAGTGTGTGTGTGTGTGTGTGTGTGCGTGTGTGTATGTTTGCATACATTCACCTCGGGGGAAATCGTACGATGGTGTCTCCGGCGTGTTTGACTTTGTATGTTATAAACGCAAAACAGGACGACGCCGGCAGCCTCTGCTCGAAACCGCTCCTACTCCCGGACTCTGATCAGCATGATTACCGAAGAGACCGAGTCCGAGGTTCGTTGCTGACCAAAAGGGAAATAGCACTTCCGATGGTTTTAACGTAGCGCTGAATGCATGTTTTTCTTTTCTTTCCTCCATTTTTCGTTTCTTTCGTGATCTTATCCCGTCTACCGTGCCCGTCCAGCTTAATATCGGGGACTCCACAGAGGCACACCATTCGCATCACCATCACTAACTCCACCTAACGAGCCGGAGTGGGTGGGTGCGATGGGAAATTGGTAGGACAGCTCGACCAAATTAACCCCCGGTTCGGGGACGAAACTGGGTTTGGATGTGAATCATCCAAAGAAATGTAAATTGAAGCTCGAATTGATGTAATCGGTTCGGATCGTGTAACGCCGCACGTAAATTTTGGGATGTTTTGTGTAGTTGTGTGGGTGTGCATGAGTGTGTGTGTGTGTGGAAGGGTAAAATTGGCAAAGGAAATCAAATTTTCAACTTATCATCAGTTTGACCGTAGGTGACCGTAGGATCAGGATCCAGTAGCTCTCCCGCTTTTTTGGGTTGATTTTGTGCTCGACCCCGTTTCGCTGGTGTTGCACGCTGCAAAAGATTTTCGTTTTGGGGAGAGTTTTAGCCGGGGCATCGCCTTGTACGAGGTTCGTTAGGCGGGTTTTCACCATCACCCCAAAGGGAGCGGGGTGGGAGGATTCATTTAAGAGAGCTTTCCGCTTTGGACCGTTGCAAATCCATTTGCCTATGGTGCCGCTGGTTCGCATCAACCGCTTTCCGGCTTTAAGTTTGCTTAACGAGAGGGAATGAGATTGATAGCGACAACGGTTGAAATAAATGGTGCTGGGTCACTTACTGCTGGGAAGGTTTTTTCTGTTTTTGGAACGGGAAAAACGGGTGGATAAAGTACGCCACAGCAGAAAAAAAAGCTCGATCCATGAGACGATTCGTTTCGGAATTAATTCTGTTTGCGATACGGATCTTGTGTCGCAACCAGCGTTCCCAGGCACGGCTTGATTGAACTAAAGGGAAAGCGTTGCTGAGAAAAAAAAGAGGAAGCGATCTAAGGGACACTCCATCCCATGTGCTGGGTTTCTTTTTGCTATTAGAGCAAACACACTCTCGTTTTTTTTAATCCCGCCATTAATTCCATCCGACCGTACCTTTGCTAGTAGTGAATGTAAAGTTAATAGTGGTGTTTACCAATGCTGGCGCTAAAATGAGGGACTTTTATACGAGTTTAAAGTTTTTCCCTTTTTGTCCATTCACTCTGGTGTCGGCAGTACTAACATGATGTATAATCGGCTCAAAGCCAAAACACATAGCGACGTGAGTCAGGAAGTAAATGCGGATAAACCAAAGGAATGGAAATGAGATTATCCAATCCGGGTGGGGTTTCCCCGGCATAATCCCACAATCCGGCGATGCGAAGGTGATCGGGTGCGACTAGGTGTGGGTTGCGATGGAAATATGTGCTGATGGAGACGCAATATGTGCGATGTGCAAGTTGTATGCGTTTCATCCCTTTTCATGTTTTTTTCTGGTATTTGTACGCTGTTTTGTATCGCTAGAATGTACTTTAATGGAACAGGCCTGGAACATTTGTACCACCAGAACTAACAGCGCTACATGTAAATCAGTTTTTGAGTGATTTGTTTTATCTATGCCAACAGTTGAGATCTCAAAAAAAAAAATAAAGTGAAACAAAATAATTAAAAAAAACATAAAAATACAATCATGTCTCTGTTATCCTATTATCGATTAAGCAGGCTTTTTGGATTAATTGGATCATATCTGCCAGTAGTCCATCAATATCTGCAAACTCTGGTCTTGAAATAGTTACTGAATAGATATCTAAAACATAAAATTTTGAGAATTGGATTACATTATCAAAAGAAGACCAGGATGCATCATTTCGTTTTACAGCTCTGTTATGCATAAATTTATATCAATTAAGGCTATCAGCAGCATGTTTATAGATATTATGATTTATGGAACAAGAAATCCAGGCAATAAAAAACAGTGCATCGTATAATGTGATTAAGTTTTCTTAGCTTATCACGCATTTTTACATTCATCATTCTAGCATCTAAATATGTTTAACGTCCAATCTCAGCAGTTATTGCCGGCGTGCCACATCTACTCAGTTTCCAGAACAGCCCTCACTTGAAGCCATAGCAACTGTCGAAACTAGTGCCAAACCGCAATTTACGAAATATTTGCACAAATTCTCGTCCTACATGTGGCGCGAAATGTCGAAACTCTACGTACGACGGCGTGTACCTCCTGGAACCATGGAGGCAAGGCTCATGAAAAAGCGCTCCCAGCAACATAGCCCGCGTGAAGTGGCGAAGTGAGCAGCATTTTAATAGAACACCACCGAAACAAAACAAAACCCCCTAGAAAACTATGCCCTTTGGTGGTGAGTGTGCTTCGTTAAATTCCGTTGCTTATATTTTATTCAATATTAGTTTTTAAACCCCATCCCAACGGTGCGCAAAACAGTGCACTGGTTTTATGGCGTATCGTTCGGAGCATTGGAGCATGGGATGGGGGTTCCCTTTTATGTTCCCGTGTGTCCCGACCCCGTCAAATGAGCACCGGAACATACGCTTCTGTCTTTTACGCTGCTGTAGCGGATGTGGTGAAGATGCTGGGTCTAAAATACCTGGCACCGGGGCAGCTGTGTATGTGTGCTTGGGAATTGCTCAATGTCCTTGTGCCGCTCCCATCCGTCCCAAAGGGCGTGCCGCGTCTGGTGCACATAAATCATAGACCGAAAGGAAGATTACATGCCGCACAACCGGCCCGTACCTTTTCCTTTTCTTACCATCCTCCGTAACTGACCAAACGTACACGATCCCGTTCCCGAGGTGGTCCGTGTTTAACAAATGAATTTTCTCCGTCCGGACAAAAACTTTGCCAAATTCGAACAAAAACCCCTTCTCCGAACTCTCGACTCTGAAATGCGATGGTCAGCGATGGTTTTTCTTATCGGGTTTCCTTTATCGCACCGATGTAAAAGGTGCAAAAGGAAACAAAAATTTGCTTCGACTGTCTGGTGGTAGTGTCCGGCATTCCGATAGGGTAGATAACAATTTTACACCGGAGCAGTAACAGCACGGTTTGCAGCAGGCATTCTCCCATCGGGCACGTGTGTGCTTGGCCTCGGAATGACATCGCCTACAGCAGGTGAAGTAATTTGTATTGTGTGCCGGATGGTGCATTCATGGCTTTGGGAAGCATATTTGCTCTGTGGGCTTTGTGATCGTTTTGCTGTGGAGGATCAAATTCAAATATTGGCTTTGGAAAATTTTCATCCAATATAGTTGGGCGTTATGAGATTAAATGATGGCGGAAAAATAGAGACGATACACAGTTGAGCACATATATCAGCAGTGTGTGGCAAGCAGAAAATAAAATAAAATATATTTATCTTAAACACAAAGTCTTGTTTTGTCAATATATTGTTACGCGTAGCTTAGTTAATGCTTATATTTAATCAAAGAAATGAGTTGATTATAGCTCTAACTTAAAGATTTCACCAAATGGAAAAGGTTCCATAGCAAACTACAACAGTCTATGTATTACCGCACTAAACTTGCACACACAAGAAATAAAGGATGCCCTGAGTTCGACGAAAACCAACATTGGAAGTTCTAGTGGCTCGTATACAATATATTGCATTTGTCCTAGGTCGTCTCCAAGAAATGGAGATCTATTGTTCGCATGCTGCACAAGCAATCGAATGATGCCTGTATTAACTCTGATAGACGATAAAATTCGATGCTGCATCAGATGGAAATAAGCAGGTTGCTTATCGCCGGACAATAATATCAGCACACAAAGCTTAATGCTTCCAACAGTGGTAACGAGAATTAATATCTTCGAATCATTGAGAGTACTCAGTTCATTTTGTTCAAAAGAGGTTTGAGGAAGAGCGATATTCCTCGAATTAACTAGTTTGACATTCATTTATGTTGAAGTCGAAGACTCTCCTCAAGTAATACAACTGCTATGAGCCTTTGAAAATGATCTCTATGCGGATCGCAGAAACAATTAGGCACATATGCGGAAGGAATTGTATCAAACGCAGACGTTACAGAACAACAATTCGATTCTTCGAAGTAGCGAATCTCATTCGTCGTGTAAATCAGTAGGTGATCGCGAATTAAAATACCAGCTTTAAGTCGTGTCTTGGTCTTTATGCGTCTGATCTCACGATTATTGAAAAGACGAATGATCTTATCTCCATTCTGTTACGAGGGTTTTTTATAGACATTTCAATCATTTTTGCTATATTTTAAAATAACAAAAATAATTCTTCTACGAAATTAAAGAAATCGGAAGCAACTTATATTTTTATAAAGGTTTAAAATGGAAATTTGCTGTTTTTCTTGTATGAAAATATGCTGAAACTGATATTGATTTTTTCTCTGGTGCTAAAGTTTTGAGAAATGCAGATATTGCGTTCGCTTTTATTTCATCGAAATTCATCCATAATGGCTTTTTTCATACACATTTTATGCTTCATCTGAAATGTAAATGCGATGCTCACTTTTTTGTTTATTATTGCTGAACTTTTTGGTGGAAATTCGAACATATTTAAGATACCCAAAAGTTGCGGATCAAAAACAACTTTACTGAATTTCGTTGCAGTTTTAGTTCAGCTTTAGGCTTGGGCTGCATCGAATTTCACTAACTCAAATCATTTCGATCGGCATTGCGCTAGGTAAAGGCCTTTTCACCTCATGATTCGATAAGCATGTACGACGCTCCCTGCTGCTGACCTTCCTGCTGGATGAGCCGGTGCAGTGTGCTGTACCATGCACGGAGTATTGCAATTAATTTTCCCAACCAAACTCAACCGATCCCGAACCATACCGGGCCCGGACAACCGGAAGGCAGTCCGTTGCATACAGGCAGTCAGACTGCATTTTCGATGGTGACACACTTAGCACGGTGGGTGTTTCTGAGCTATAAATTCAGACATAACAATTAATGTTACTCACGAAAGGAAGCACGACGCCGGCGGGAAGGAAGGAAGCGATCCAACATGTTCTCTGGCCGGTTCTGGTTGCGCTGGCACACCAGAAGGATAGGA
>KZ062868.1:57619-96035 GCA_002091835.1 Anopheles maculatus
CGCTCGCTCGCTCGCTTGCCTGGATTTCCGCGTCGGTGGCTATCATAAATACACGTCACAGGAAAACTCAAGGAAAAGATGTTTGGGGAAAAGAAGCACTAGACGAGCGAGAGAAGAAAACCAGAAGAGAAATAAACCGAAGAAGCACAGCCTGCACTGAAAAGATGGACCAGTTGTTCCCGCTTTCGCTCGGCGCACAGCAATTGGCAGAGATTAAATCGTCCGATTCGTGCGTTCGATCGGAAAACGTGTTCCAATTTGTACTTTGGTTTAGGGTGCGAGATACCGAAATAAATGCTACCTTTCCGTCTTCGTTTACACCCGGTTGCCCGGTACAGCTCGGCTTGTGGGTGTGTTTTTTTTTCTCGAGTGGGCAGGAGTATGGAGCAGTTTTTCTCAAAGAGGAGAAACAATTTTCCACTTCATCGCAATAATGTTCAACGCTTGGTTTGCCCGGTTCGGTCCCTAGATACCGCTTTACGCTCATACCGAAGAGTGACAGAGAAAAAGAGAGACAGTAAGCTTTAGTGAGGAAGCATCTTGCTTTACTTTGCACGTAGTAGTTTCCTTTTGGAGGTGTTTCTTTCGGTTGATACCTTCCCGAACTGATAACTAATCCAGTTTGTTCACTGCCCGTGGACGGCTGTTTATCGCCCGGGCAGCAAAACGACGATAACGTCAAAGTGTCGAGCAGCTTTTCGTGTTTGGCCTGGCACGTACCGATAAATGATGCCGCATCTTAGCACCGACATGCAAATCAAGCGTGTTGTTTTGTTTTGTTTCTTTGTATTTTCTATACGAGATGAAAGGAAATTCGTATTTGTATTTGTAATTTGATTTTTTATTGAAGCAAATGTACTGTAAATAAAGTATTATTTTGCTAAATAATGTTAATTATAACTAAAGAATTTTCACTTCAACAAAAATGTTTCTTTTTTTGTATTCTTTAATCACTCTATTTTCTATGAAGTCTTAATATTGTGTTATTATAACGTTATTTTTTAACATGATACCTATTTTAATCAAGATGCTTATGAGACTTACAAAAAACTACTCTTAGCTTGGGAAAAAATCCACAGAACAACAAATCAAGTTTGGTAAAACAATGCATAACTTCTAAGAACCTTTCGCTTAATAGACCTGTACTGTACTACTGTTGCATTCACCATTCATAGCAAATAAATAATGTTTTCTAAGCACAAAACTCCACTCCATTTTGAAAAGCATCGAGAAAAAAAAGTGTGATGAATAAAATAAAATTACAGGAAAATTTAATTTGAAACTTCACACCATCCCCACAAAATGGTGCACGCACGCTCACATCACCACACTCGACTCACCGGTCTATGAACGTGTAATTAGAGCGAAAGCAAGCAACCGAGCAAGCAAAGTCTCATCACACACAAACACACCGGCCGGCTCTGTTTAATGGCGGGGGCTTGTTGTATTTCTAGTTGAAATTTTCCAACAAAAAGCTTTTTTCTTTTGGTTCCAAAGTACCAACAATTTGGCACTCAGTGGGTGGAAAAGATATGGAAAAAAACCCGTGGGATGGGCTCGGATTTCTCTTATTAGCATAATTATCAACTCACAAAAATTGGTGCTATTTCGACAGTGGGGTGACGGTTTTTCTCGCTTTTATTTTTGTGTTGTCTCGTACCGTACCAGAAATGAAACTGATATGACACTGAAGCACAAAAAATACAAATAGAATAGCAGACTAACCAGACCAGAAGTACGACCTTATTGAGCCCCGGAGACAGAAGTGTTTCTTTGCACACTCGCATTCTCCACATCCCACAGCCTTCTAACACTACGTCTGCGTGACCCATCCGTGGATCGATTCCATTTTCGATGATACAATTGAGAGGATTAAGCTTTTTTGGTTGTGCAACTGTTTTGAATATTAATGGGAAAACAACAAAATGCCGGCTGGGTGCGATTGTATTTCAAGGGAAGGTTGCTTCTATTAACGATGGATTACGAATGGGAAGGAACGGTGTCTCATTTGTACTGGTAGAACTTGTCTGATTCGTTTTGATTCAACACGAAAGGATAACGGATAACGTTTCAACAGAACTTTCCTTCACTCAGTCATTTGTGCCTGTAATTAGGCTGGCAAACAAATTATGCATTCCAAACTAATAATTAGACCCCATCCGATGGATGACTATTCAATACACACCGGCTGCCCTTTTCTTAAGGGTCCTTTTTTTTTATTCGCCTTCCGACAAGTGTCGATAATGGTGTGAAGAGCTTCAAACCTCCCAGTTTGGGCGACACTGGACACCGACGTTGGCTTGCAGCAACCGGACACGTCTCTAATTAATTCTAATCAACCTCACTCTCACACAGAGGAGAATTAGGTACCAGAGGAGAAAGGAACACGGAGCGACGGGACACGACTAAGGAAAGTTGAAATTATGAGGTCAAAAGAAAATTCCCATCAGGGTTGTACCTTTTTTCGGCAGTGGCACTTCTGCTCTGCCTCGCCATACCATAACTGAATGGCCTTCTCGTGGGGACAGCATGCAAAACTTTTGCTTAACCTCCGCTCTATTTCGGCCACTTCCGGGCTTCTTTCCCCCGACCACACGACCACCGTCTATTGGAAGATTGGAGTTTGGAGGAACGCCATCAACAAAAAATAAAGCAACGTCCTCTTAAGCCTCTGTCCAGTTTGAAAATGAAAATATGCCCTTCGCCATCCGAAACCGTTTGCTGTGTGTGATTTTTTTCCTTCTCTCCTGGTTGTGTCATTTACCATCCTTACCCGAAAAGTAGTTACCCGAGTGCCGACCGTGGGGCATTGCTGACCAACCACCGTACCGTGCCGAATTTTTCACCGGGGCCGTAATTGTGGACCCACCCATCTCTGCCGGAGTAAAGTTTTTTTTTCGATAGTGTTTTTTCCCAGTTGCAAAATGCGAAAAAGTTGTTCCGCTTTGGATAGCAGCTTTCTTCTTCTTGCTTCGTTCGGTGTATGTGGTTGTATCATCAGTCGACCAGCGGACACCTTTAAGGGCGTGTGGTCGTTTGTTGTGGATGCCGTTTTATTTTGTTTCTCTTTGGTGAATTTTACCAACATTTTTTTAACGTTAGTATGAACAGAATTTAGGAAATGGCGTTCGAGGTTTCTTCATCCCGTAAGGTGTTTTTGTTCTTCGCTCTCGCACTCGCTGCCTCTCTAGTGCGAGTCTCCCTTTCCGTGAAAGCTTTCCGTTTTCGGGAACGTACAAGGATTAAAGTGAAGTAGAGCTTCCGGTGTGCAGCACTATTTGTGTTTCGTTATTTAGCCGTTTCCTGTCGCTCGTTTCCATTTCAACATGCTAGCGAAAAGAAGGGCCCGAAAAGGAATAAACGTTCCGTCCGGCATGATTATGATGCATCGGGTTATATTTTAAGGTTAGGCTACTCGTGTTCCGGTCAACTCACACCATCCTGCTTTGGTTGAGTTTTAATGTTTGTGGTCCCGGGCATCAGAACGTGTATGTGAGGTATGTTTATTAGTTTCCGTGCGAGGGTTTGAGTCTATTCTTCGTCCGAAAGCGGAACGTACTATAAATATAGCCAAAAAGCTTTAAAAATTTGAGCTCATGGGAAGCGTACTTTAGCTATGCAGGAAATAAAGATGAGTTAAAGCTTAAGGATAGGCGTTTTTAGCTGATAATATTGCTTAAGCGATTTACCAACTGAATATTCGAATACATGCTCGGTAAAGTGCCTTTAAAATTATGTTTTTTCGTTGCAATAGACGAATACTAGATTCATAATTTGTATTTGTGTTTTACTTTTTATCTGGATCCGACGTACTGCCGTGAGTACATTTAGTAGACATGACCAACTAGACATCGCCATGCCGTTTCCAGAAAACACGGTCTTGAGCTGCGTTCCTGCACTTATAGCTGTATTCAATCTCCTTTAGGTCGGACACTATTTGACCCAGCCAACGAGGCCGCTGAACTGCACTTTCCTGGTGGAGCATCTGTCCGGCATCTGCACCACGTGCCCCAACCATCGTATACTTCCGACTTCAGCTTCCGTCAGAATATAAGTTGCACCAAACAGCTCAGCTACCCAGCAACAGCACAACTACCCAGTTAGCTCATAGCATCTGCCACTCGAAAATGGGAAGTGTATTGGCGTCTTTAGTCAGCAAAGTCCTGGACTAGTATCCGTAGAGGACTAGAGGACGTATCAGTGTATATTTCGATGTATCGTGCATTTTGTGGGCTTTTCGAGTCTTTTGGATCGTTGCAGATTGTAGAGTCTGTAGTAGGTTCGATTCCCCTAACCAATGTGTGTACGAATTTCGCGTCTTACGTCATTGCCCGAAGTTATGATCGTACCAAGGATGCAGAACTCCCCTGCCACCACGAGATTATCTACGTCAACTGATAAACTGTTTCTTAATCGGGATCTATCACGGTCAGTGCTTCCGATTAGCAGGTACTTAGTTTTTGAATCACAAATCACTTGGGTTTATATGGGACAAATTTTAATCAAAAATGAAATACTTTACTTACTTACTTTTTCAAAAATCGGGCGGCCCGGTGGTAGATGCGACAGCGGCGCCGGTCTTCACACGGCAGGACCGGGGTTCAAGTCTCATCTGGGCCGTTCCCCCATAGTGAGGATTGACTATCCAACTATGCGGTAACAATAAGTCTAGTAAGCCAGAAATGGCAGGCATGACCTAAGAGGTCGTTAGGATTCTAATTGTTATTGGTTGTCATTTACGAAGTATCTTATTGCAGGAGTAAAAAATCATATATTTTGATTGTTATATAATATTTGTACTTTTCAACATGATTTAAACGGAAATTTAAATGGTAATCTTACTCAAATAAGAATTTAGATGTTTTCCCATACATGACTGGAATTAAGTGGAGATGCGCTTCATCAAAACATCATTGAAAACTCTGTGAAAATCGTCTTATATTGCAAATTCGTGTCATTCTACATTTCCTCCTATCAAATCATTTCATCATGATCATCATCTTACCATCTCGAAGCACAATGGCATTGAAGCGTCATTTCGGGTGCAAAGTGTCACATGGTTTGCTGCAACTTGAGCCACTGATACGGAAGGAACCGCCCGTCATAAGCCGGCAGAGCATGTTTGTTTGACCTCATTAAACTAATTGATTCTGTATGTCGCACGAAGTCCCGGTGCTGGCGAACCGGTGCATGACCTCGAAACTTCTGAAACGGGTTTAAGGTTCTGATTTCGTGAGTGAGTTCTTCTTCCAACGCGATCAGGACGTGGTCGGAGTGCAGAAATTCAGTTATGTTTCCAATTAATTCCTCAACAACACAGCACTGTTTCCACACGAATCTGGTATTTATCCAACCGTGAGTGGTTCAATGATGGTGCGAAAACATTCGCCAAAGAGATAAAGAGCTGCAGAACGTGTTGGGGGCGTCCTGCACAAGCGAGGAACGGTGTGTAGTTAGCTCCTAAGCTTCATCTTCTACACCCGAGTGGCAGTTTATCTTCATGAAGCGAGTGTGTGTAAGCGTATTCACTGGAAACGGTTTATCGTACGTAGCTTACGGTTTACACAATAAAGCAAAAGCGGGTGGAGGGTAATGCAAAAAAAAACCGGGAAATCGTTTAAGCGTATTGGTATTGTGGGGGCATTGTGTATGTTAAAATCCGCCCCCAGAAAAGATGGAACTGTCGCTGAAATGAGGGTGACAATTTCAATTTATCATTCGGGCTTGGTGACGAATTTATCATTTCACGAGAAATGAGCTTACCGCATCTTTCCACCACAACACCCCTTCCCCGGGGTTAATGGTGCTTTGGGTGGGGCGGAGACCAGGTTCTGGGTGTTGTAGTGTAGATGTTGCCCCACTTCTAAAGAGAGACGATATTTCAGGTAAGCTGGTACCGAGCGAGGCACACGTCGCTGAAGAGCAAATGAACATTGTAATAAATTGTAACGAAATCCACTTAATAACCGTCATGTTCACGCACTCGACAGACACCATTGCCGTGGTGCACGTATAAAAGGGGCACGGTGCATGGTGCCGTTCGGCAGCCAGCAGGAACTGACAGCTTTGAGCTGTCAATAAAGCTACTACGATCACGGACATCATCGTTTCGGCGTTCGGCGTGAAGCTTTGCTGTTCGGCGTTGAACATCCTCCTGCAGGGTATGTTGTGTGGTGCCCATTCAGTAAGCATCCTCTCGAGACGGTTCAATAGGAAAAACGGCAAGGAAAGGTTACGCAGGCCGCCCTGACAGCTACAATGTCTTCCATTCGCGTTCGCGCTCTACCGAGGCAAACTGTTGGATGGGACTATTTGATTTTGGAAGCCTTGTTCCAACGTAGAATTAGCGCATCTTCACATCATCTTCACCCACCCCAATCGAACATGCTTCCTTTTCCGGCAATTTCGCTTCAAGTGTGCCATGGGTGGGAGGGTATTTACCAACGGCATTTGCCAGCAGTAAGAAGTCGAACGTCTAAGCCGGCGATTGTTTAAACATATCTATCGATAGTAATCCGCAAAATACATATTCGCTCGCGCATCGTCACGCGAATTGGCCCTTACGATGGTGAAGACCACTCTTCGTTCGCGTGCTCAAAAATAGAGCAATTTGAAGCGCGTAGCACCCGCAGTCGGTGCCAGTGTGCGTGTGTAGAGCATGAAAACGCGATCGTTCCTAGGAGAACGGGAACCGGAATTCTTCCTAAGCGGGTTAGGTTGATGTACCGGCGTATCATCGTGCACTCCGCCGGTTCGTTTCCGTCACCAATTGTTCGAGTGCTTTAAAGGACGCTTATCGCAAACGACATGCTTCCAAGCGCTACGGTAAATAAATCATTCTTCTTCGGACGCATCGCTGGCAACTTCAAATACCCAAAAACCCGTGGCTCCAGCGTGTGGGTTGCGTGTAGTCGTTTGTTTTCGAATCGATGGGCCGACGATGCATACAGTTGGTTAGATTTTGGCAGCAAAACGAGCGAGGCCAATACGTGTATCGGGCCAGCTGTGGAATCGAAGTTGATTAATGTGCACACTATCTGCATCGCTCAAATATGACTGTAACGAGTTTTGAATAATTTTGTGATCGTACGCTTAATCGTGGGACAGAAAGCATTGCATCAGTCGCTGGGTTTAATACCAATACTTTATTTTAAGTGAGTTTTGACAGCACAAGCATTTTTGTCGAAGAAGATGATGTTTCTTGCACAATATTTTAATCAAATAAATCATGCTTCCGCGCCGCTTGTCTACGCTATTTTTAATTCAAGCTAATTTTCTCCAAACCTTGGCTCGATTCTGTTGGATAGAAGCAGCATGAAAATTTCCTTTGAATTTCGGATGGTTTATCTCGCCATCCATCTCGACCGTTGACCTTCCGCATCTCCTGCCGTTAAGCTAGTCAGGCAGCATTCGGTTAAGAGCAGCAAATAATATTCTATAAATATTATTTAGAAAAAAAAGAAAAGTCAAATAAAACCTCCACCACAACCTCATCGACGTGGGATGGCATATTTGCGTGCACAGTCAGTCATTTCAATTAATGATCTTGTAGCCATGTTTGGCGTAGGAAAATACCTTTGATCTTTATAACGCCAGAGCGAATACAGTTTTTGCTTTCATCCATGAACCACAGCCAAACGTCTCACGTCTGGGAGACAGCAATTTATTTTAACCGAATTAGCACTCAAAACGCGATAAAATGAGCGGGTTTTATTTTGGTTACGATTTTTTATTCCCTTCTCCGAGGACTTCTTTTAGAAACCGTTTGTTTGTGGGTGTCTCACCAATCATAATGGGACAAAAATAATTGTTCGTCAAAGCTGGTGTTACTGAAATGAATTATGAGCATTGTGGAAGAATTCGGTACGAGTAGCGCAAGCAAGGACATACTCATCAACGAAACCGGAAGAACCGCATAAGGTATAAGCGAGAAGAAGAAATCTGAGTTTAAATGTTAAAGTTTATTGAAAACAGTTCCTTTGATCTGTTATATTGATTACAATGATCTTTAAGCTAAAATTCCATCTTTTACACGATGTACAAGACTTGTTCTACATCTCGCGTGGATTGGTTTGTGTAATTCTTTCTCATTCTGAAATCATGAAACATAATTATAAAGATAAGAAATCTTTAAATTCTATGTTGTTCGATAAGTTTAACTTTCCACAGGGCCATCCGATACTCGGAGATGGAAACTTCGGGGACCATCTTCTACAAGCCGCTTCAGATCTTGGCATACGCTGATAACATAGGCATCATTGGTTTGAGGCTCTCCTATGTAGCAGAAGCTTACCAAAGGATTGAGCATGCGGCACTAAACTACCGATTTGTTAAAATTTTTGTGAAGAAAACCTTCCGTTTACATCAGCTGACTTTCTTCTGAAAGAATATGTAATTACATTCTCCTGAAAGTCATTGATTGATCTCTAAAGCACCGAACCTTAAAGAGCAGCTTGAACCGCGTGTGTCAGCATAAAACGAAAAGCAATAAAGCTCTACAATTAGCAAACGAAATAAGCCCAGACTGTGCAGCGTGCCCAGAAAAACCAAAAAGCCACGATCAACGAACTTGGTATGCTGAATCATTCAGCAAATCTTTAACGAATCGTACGAATCGTGCTTTCAGTAGGCAGGTGACGGGACGAGCAAATGATACGTCTCGTCCCAAAATTTGCTACTAGCTGCTTCCGTGGCTTTCCATGTTTCGGAATTCGTTTGTACCGATTGCGATTTCCACCGACGGAATGTGTGCTGTACGATTTTCCCCCTCTTCGCGCGTGCCCGTTCTGGGATGGTTTCTACTAGTCCCGCATGTTCGAAAGGCTTTTCGGAATGTTTCGATGATGCGAAGCATTTTGGGTGCCACGAAACGTAGACTAGCAGACTGGTGGAAAAAAAATCTCACAGCTAGAAAGAAATGCTACGTCCTCCAGTGCGCTAGGGTGTGTATGTGTGCCTTCATCGTCAGCTTTATCAGCGCAAACGACTGGCTTGCTGCGAAAGTAGGGGTGGTTCAGTAGTAGTGACGATGCAGTTTCGTCGTCGAGTGGAGCCTTTTCCTTCTCGAATGCTAGGGAAGCCAAATCCGGAATTCGGGAAAATGCCTCGAGACGGCACACAATCCGGACGCTAGCAAAAGTGCAGAAGCCCATCAGATGAAGCTTTACCGGTAGCGATGAAGTGTACGGCATTAATTTAGCTCAAGACCCTGCCACAGCATTCACGATCCGTCCCGTATCAGTCAACCTATCCTAGCTATCCATCCATCATTCTCCAGCGAGTGGGACGGTCGAGTGTCGAGCATTAAGAAGGCGGGAAAATGGTAGGTCCCGGGAAGAGGAACCGAACATGTGCTGCTACAGAATCGATTGACTTTCCTATCGGGAGATTTTCACTTTTTTGCGCTACCATTTCATCACCAAGGCTTCAAATTATCCGTTTGCGTAAGGTAGATCCGATTGAAAGGCGTTTAAGCTGCTGGCAGCATCGCACAGTGCTGGTGCTGTTGCTGACTGCGCCACAGACGTCTACCGTAGACAACCCCGGGGGGTGGCCCTAATTGTGGTGCCTTTTTAATTTGATTTTTATCCGTCTAGCATATTAATGGATGGTGCAGGAGGGAAAAAATGCACACCAAAGTCAAACACTCAAACACGAACTCGATCCAGCAAGGAAGGTGGTTTTGGGTGTGCGGTTTGAATCTACTAACTGCAAATAGAGTATGAACCGAGCATGGAGCAGTACGCACCTGAAGAAGCTGTAGATCCTTGTGATCGTTGTGTTTGTTCCGGTGTGTGCTTAAACAATTCTTGGAAAATCTCACACGGTAAATCATGGCTGCAAATAGAAACACATGACTTTACTTCATTAGAGGCCGGAATTGTGTAGGTGTGTTGAATGACTTACGCTTTGTACGATGTTACGGTTGCTGTTGATTGTGCCTTTCACGTTTTCTGTGTTTGCTAGCGTTTGATTTTGATTGATAACGAGTTCTTGGGATAAAGTTTTTTTTTTCTGGAATCTTTCATAAGCTCAGAATTCATTGCACTTGGGCACATGTGCGCTGTACGTTTGGCATTCAGGTGTTATGTTCTTTCCTAACAACACCCAGCTTTAATGAGCTACAGTAAGAGTTGTTTGTTTTAAGTTGATGTCTTCGTAGTTGAGGTGTATCTCATCGAATTGTTTTAAGTTGCACGATTGACACAACATATTTCGTTTGTGTGTGTGGCTTTTTATTAGTATATAATTCATAGCAAGTGCTTCGTAGCATAAATATTTTATTAAGAATTATGTACATAAACAGTTCAATTATTCAAATTTTTCGGATTAAAGATTTTTTATAAGGCCTTCGACCGTCATGTTGGATATTACAATATGAAGATGTTTTATTTGTTAACTTAAATTACAATTTTTGTTGGTACGATTATAGAAAGGTTAAGATGTCAAAAGAATTGCGTGAAAATGTATTACATTTACTTTAGTTTTTTTTTAATCATATAGAACGGCCTGGCCGTATTTTTCATAATATACAATAAACTAAACTAAAGTCGTTTTAAAGGCTGTCATTACAGGCTGTCGTTTTAAAGGCTGCAGCTACAGAAAAACATTATCGAGCTTCTTATTACCCATTGTCAATCGTTTATGTTTCCTCTCAAAACACTTGCACCGATCATCAGCGGGTCGATCGGCAATTTGTCATTTGAAGTTCATAAATTTTGGATTAAGGTACAAAAATCAATCAAACGCATCCTTTTTCTAGAGCAGTGCCGGAGTGTAACAGTATGTGTGTGTGTGTGTGTAGACCTGGGCATAAGTGTGCTTTCGTGTACCTTGAAACCCAAAGCAAGTGGTAAGGATCGAAAAATCCAATACCGATTTTGGGTCGGAAAATCGTTTCCGTTCCACCTGAGCAGTGAAGATGAAGTTGAACGGAAAAAGCAGGCCTTTTTGCTGGCAAAAGCCGATCGATCGTATATGCACGTTCGTTAGTGGTGGTTGATGGACAGGTTCGTTCCAGCGGAGGTCGATAAATTCGACGGTGTACAGGTTAGTGAATCAAAATGGCGCACAAATAAACGGCTCCATGGACGGAATAGTGATTAGTGTCGACGTGCTTTTAAAGAGCTGAAGTTTTAAAGGAGCTACGGAGTTTAAAGGTGTTCATGGTGCAGGAAATATTATTCATCCGTACACCAAGCAAATGTTAGAAATCATGTTAAGTAATGAAAAAGCAAGAACAGTAATAACAGGATTCATATGCAAGAGTAATTCATAAAATGATTAAAGCCATCTTTGATCTTTTCTCCTTCGTTTGATCATTATACGCTCATTTTCTCTACTGCAATGTTTGTTTGTTTATGAATCCATATGGTTCATATTTCCTACGCTCCATCATACCTTCCCATGCACCACAATCTGACCAACATACTAGGCCGTGTTGCGTTTAATTTTCTAATCACGTAATATTACTTCTGCCTACGTGGTTTTGATTTATTATTGCCATCTCCGTTTGTTCGTTTCGGCGGTTGGAATGGGTTGCGGCAAATAACGTGGATCGGAAAAGTGATTGAATTTCCTCACTTAAGGTATACTTCCTGATTTGAGCTTCAATAGAGAAAAAATGGCTTACCGAGGCAGCAACTGTGGAGCCAAGTATGTGTGTGTGTGTGTGTGTGCATTTGTGTGATTTTGTGTAAGGAAGTAACCTTATAACTTTCATCTCAACAGCAACGATTGATTTTTGACGTTGTGCTACGTTACGACAGGGTTATCGACGTACGCCTGACTAAGCGTAGCAGCGAAGCGTTTTGTTTAGTTTTATTTATTTTGTGCCAGCTAAAACTGTTTGCTTTTGTTGATGTCGCAATCCCTCATGAGCGTAGCTACGTCGCTTGATGCTGGTCAAGCTCTGCTGGTACGAGTTGAAAGTAGGTATAAAGTCAACATCCTTTTACGTAGAATCAAAGTGAAACACGATATTTTGTTCATCTGGTCGGTGATGCTGGTTTAGTGCGTAATCCATTGATATAAGAATGAAGGTGCTATGTTTTTCTGTGGAAAGGAAGCTCGGCTATTTGGAACTATGTTTATTCAGTTTTTTTCCGTAAGAACGGCCTGGCCGTAATGCTAGCTGTTTTGAACATATTGTTCTTTTAAAAAAGTAAAAAATAACTAATAATATTTAAAAAGCGACATTTCCAGAACAAAAAGGTTAAGATCATTTCGGAAATTCATTCCATGAACAAAATAAGGTACACGTTCACTTTACAAATTTCAAACAAGCAATATTTCAGATCGCAATACGAATTTACTTACTTACTTATCAGGCGCTACAACCGCTTCGCGGTCTTGGCCTGCAGCAACAATTCTCGATACCGCTCACGGTTTAGCGCCGTCGTCTGCCAGTCCAATATCCCGGCCGTTCTGGCGGACGCATCTACGCCATCACTCCATCTCAGTTTGGGCCTACCACGCCTCCTCTGTCCATGTGGACGGCCTAAAAGGACTTTACGGGCTGGGTCGTCCGGTGCCATTCTCATGACATGGCCAGCCCACCGGAGCCTGGCGAGCCTAATTCGCTGCACGATGGAAAGATCACCGTACAGCTCATAGAGCTCGTCGTTGTAGCGGCTCCTCCATTGTCCTTCCACACATACGGGGCCAAAAATCCTTCTGAGCATCTTCCTCTCGAACGCGGCTAAGAGAGTTTCATCAGTTTTAGACAGAGTCCATGTCTCAGAGGCGTTTGTGAGTACTGGGACTATAAAGGTTCTGTACAGTTCCAGTTTCGTCCGTCGCGACAGGTATTTTGAGTGGAGATGTTTCCTCAAGCTTCTGGCAGAAAGGTGAAGTTTTGGACGACTTCGAAGGTGCGAGCACCTTTCTGTACACATTCTTCTTCTTCCTTGGCACTACAACCTCGTGAGGTCTTGGCCTGCCAGCTTATTGCTAGCTTTCTGTGACTAAGTTTTACCTGTAGCTGGATAGTCAGTCCTGCGTACGGGGAGGCGGTTCGCCGGGATTCGAACCCCGGTCCTGCCGTGTGAAGACCGGCGCCGCTATCGAATACACCACCGGGCCTGAGATCTGTACATCACCCCTGCGTAAATCAGTGTTTGTTAGCAGGGCCGCTGCTGGTGCCACCATCATTTTAGTTTTTGCCTCGTTGATCTCCAACCCGAGGTTCAGTGCCGCATGTTCGATCCCTTGGTAAGTTTCTGCTACATAGGAGAGCCTCAAACCAGTTATGTCTATATCATCAGCGTATGCCAAGATCTAGAGAGACTTGTAGAAGGTGGTCCCCGAAGTTTCCACCTTCGAGACTTGGATGGCCCTCTCTAGCGCCAGATTGAATAGGAGGACTTTTTACCCTAAACAGGTGAAATTCTTGACGTCTCTAAAGGAGCTATCATCTATCTGTACATTAAAAATCATCATGATTCCAAATGAGCTCATTGCGTCGTACAGTTTTACCCTGGCTATGCTATCGTATGCGGCTTTAAAATCAATGAAGAGATGGTAGGAGTGTAGCTGCTGCTCCGCCATCTTCTCCAAGATTTGCCGCATGGTGAATATCTGGTCAGTGGTTGATTTTCCGTTTCGGAATCCTCTCTGATAGTTTCCAACTATCTCTTCAACGAATGGGACAAGTCTGTCTTGCATTATTAGGGAGAAAATCTTGTAGGCGGTATTCAACACCGTAATACCCCTGTAATTGCTGCACTCTAGCTTGTCTCCCTTCTTGTATATGGGGTAGATGATGCCGAGATTCCAATCACAAGGCATCGATTCGCTATCCCATACCTCAGTAATAATTTGATGAATTTCCTGTTCGAGTGCTGCACCACCGTTTTTGATCAGCTCGGCTACTATTCCGTCGGTACCTGGTGCCTTGTTGTTCTTGAGCCGACGGATGGCCTTTCGTGTGTCTTCAATGCTAGGTGGCAGTAGCATGATATCATCTGCTAGTGGAGCTTCTAGCTGTTCGTTGAACTGATCATTTAGTAATTCATCAAAGTACTGAGCCCATCGCGAGAGGACCTCTGGCTGGTAACTGACCAGATTTCCATCCTTATTTCGACAGCAGGTCACCTTAGGTCTGAAGTTGTTTCGGTGGCCTGCTATCTCTTGGTAAAACTTTCTTCCTGGTCCGTATCGCACTCTTAGTTCTTGAAGTTCCCGCACTCGTTGATCTTCCCATATCTGTTTTTTGGTGCGGTGAACTCTTTTTTCCTCTCGTCTCGCAATACGAATTTGAATTATAGAAAAATGGTCAAACGTTAAGCTTTCATCGTTTGCCCTTCGTGAATTGACACTGTATTAAATTTTAATTATTAATTAGAAGTAACTAATCCAATCATTTTTTTAAGAAACTGATATATTTCTGATGAGAAACTGATGATGTATAAAAAAAATCATAAAAATGTATGTCCTTTCTCATGCTTTCCAGCCTACATTCCACAGAAAAGTACTCTGGTCAGAGAAGGTGTGATCAAATTGTTATAAATATTTTTTTATGTTATTTTGAAATTACATTTTTCAAAAATTATTGTTTATCTCGATCTAAATTAAAACTCTACCCATAATCTAATCTTGTTTATCATGGCCAAGTGTTCGACAAAAGCTCTTTTAATCATTAGAGATACTCTCTGTTTCTGACGATGAGCTTATTAGAATCTTATTATTTCAAGATTACATGAGGACACCATCGGTAGAAAGTACATTAACACTGTGATTGGCAAACATCTGTTTAAAGTTGATCCGAGGTTTACGATGAGGAGACACGCGATCGGTGGTTGGTAGTGGGGGAACCGCAGGAATAGTTACAAACAGCTCAAGTCCGGGTTTTAATAATCCAGAGGAAGTAACGGTGGCGACGAGCACTAAACATAGCGAAGCTGGTCTTCACCAGACAGGATCCGTTACCTAACCCCTTCGAAACGTAATTGAACTTAATATCCAGGTACATGGTGTAAGTAGGTTGATTAAGCCATTAGATGGCCGAAAAGACCTAGCAGGTCCTTAAGTCAAGAAGAGGATAAATGTTCTGTTATGGATTTTTTTCTTAATTAACAAACAAAACAATACAAAAAAAAGAGGTTTTGATAATTTTGTTCTCCGTTGAGAAGGGACTGCAAAAAGTGTGGTCTCTGCATAATAAATATATCTACAAATATATTTTTGTTGCTAAATATCTTGTTCCTTACAAACATAATATCTTTTAATTGCAATAAATTAAAGCATTGCAGTAGAACGGTTCAACTCATCTTTCTTCTATTCAGCAAAGCAAACGATTCACATAGCAATAATTTCGATTGCATTTGCATTTCTGGGTGACCGTCATAATGCTGTAGGGTTTTAATTATGAAATGAAATTTTAGCACAATGTTGCACTATGTTTTTGCTCCAAAATTTCCAACGCTTCCCATTTCTTTTTCAACGCGCTGATGATGTTAACCATCCCTCATTATACGCATTCCGAAATTTGTTAAAATTCTTCTACCTATTTTTGGTACTATGGAGAAAAAAAGAAGAACGCCGAATGCGCCTTCATTTGAATGCCACCAAGCGGTGAATGCCAGACGGCATTAGTCTTTGCTGTAAAATTTCAAACGAGATGAATCAACAGAAATGCGCCACTCGTGGAATGAGGGTTTTAATTACGGTGCACTTTACGGTAACGGTTTTACGCGATCGGCCATCGCATCGGTGATGTTTCCCGTGGGGCGTTAAGATTTTAACATCGACACTGTGCCGGTATGCTCGTACCGGTTAATCTTTGATCGATGGACATTTTTGTCTGCGTACCAAGGCGTTGTTCTGCCGCATGATCATTGGACGACCGACTCTGTTCCGTGGGTCATGCGCTGAGGTAAAAAACACGGCTGTGAATTTTTAATTTTATGAAATGACCATCACCGTGGCCGGTGAATCATTCGAGCGTTGTACCTGTACCGTTTATGGCCATTCGGTGTGATGATGGAAATGAGAGTATTGATGTTTTGAGCAAAGGAAAATACCTTCGGAACAATTTTATTGAAGCCTATCTCGTTTACATGGAGCGAGAAGATGTTATGGTACGCTGGCGGTGACCTTAGACGTTGTCATTATCGTAAAGCATTAACAGCACCAACACGGTAGCATAAAGTGTACCAGACGAACGATCAAGTTTTATTTCCCTAGCATATTTACATTTTGCTTCTTCCCGCAAGATGCAATCGTCCGGATCAGTCCCTCGAACCGATCGGTGTTGTACCAGCAACAATAAAATGTAACAAATTTAATGCACGCTTAAAGGATAAAATATTTCGATGGATTATTGCGTGTTGCACTGGAATTGCGCTCGAAAATCGATAAACATTCTTTCCACGAACTTCCGCAACCGCACTGCAGCTTCCGGTGGTAAAGAATGTTCGGATTTGTACGAAAACAAAACACACAAAATGAGCTATCCAAGAGTGTCTGGAAAGTTTACAGCAAGTGAAGTGAAAAACAGCAAAAAATCGAGCAAAACTGGCCACCTTTTGGTGTTCCACCGCTTCCACCGTTCATCGACATTCGTGTCTTGGTGCGTTTGAATTCTTGCAAAAAAACCGTAACGGAAGAGCACTCTTTTGCCGCAAGAGATTCCGGTTGAAGTTTAAATAAAACAAGCGCATGCTGAAATGAATGAAAGTATGAAAGATCGAATCTAGCGCAAGAGTGAGAAAGATAGAAAGAAGCAGGGATGAAATATATCATATAGCAAGCTTCAAGAAGTGAAAAAGAGCGAATGACAGTGGCAAAGTGCATCAGCAACGTGCTGGGGGACTTCCGACCAATCGTAGTTCACGAAGTGAGAGCGCGGTTCCTGTAATTAAAACTCCACGCTTTGCATCGATTGTTTTGCGGTGAAGCGTTTCTTTGCTAATTAAACTGAATAAAAGTGAGCAGATCCGTCGTCTTCCGCATCATCATCAGTAGCATCACTATCGTCGCCCTCGTTGTAGTCGGATTGTGCTTCACTTTGACTTTTTCTTATTTTCCCTTTGCACGCGATGAATCCTTGGCACTTTGGGTTGGTTTTACTTGTGGCTTCTGTTCTTATTGATTTTTGAATAAAATTGGAAGCAATGTCAAAATGTAAAACATTATATAAATCATTAAATTAATGCAATTTTAACGTAAAATGAATAGCTGTCAGATATTGCTAGTTGAAAGAAATCAATCAGAAAAAAACCATTGTAATTTTTACCAGGTTCTGGTGGGGTGCAACCCCACAGATATATTAACCTATACAAGACAACGACACCGTCCGTCTTGGAATATGAATTCATATACTTCCATTTGGAATCCAAGTCGCATCTGATCCGTTTAAAATGTATCTAGTATCGTTATCATTGGGTTGTCCAGGATCGCATTGGACTGTATGAAATTAACTCATACTGTTTCGTAGCTCAGATAATTTCGGATCGTTCTTCACACAATGTCTGTACTGGTTGGGTTTACTCTTTACGGAGCGGATACTCTGCTCTCGCTCCGTCTTCTCGTACGCTCTACACTATTAAATCCATTGGTAATTAAGAACCTTCAATTCCTTTATGAAATAGTTAGTTATTGAAAAATAATGAAAACTTATCATGATTTTGTCTCGTTATAAGTACACCCTAGCATTCTAGTAAATTTAATCATGCCAGCATACCAGAGTCCTGCAGTGCTTGCGTTACTGTAGACACCTCGTTGAAGGAGGAGACCAAGTCTATCTCCAATAGTCTTAGTTCGACGACAATTCCTAGCAATGTTGTGGAAAAGTATGGCAATTCCAACTCTTTTTTAAACTGAAGAATCCAACCATACTCAATATAATGTAGCGGAGCTCGCCGCAAACTTTTGGTGCCTAAGTGATTATAAGTGCTTGCTCTGCAGATAATGTTTTCATATTTAAGCGATAAGCTTAAACGCTGTTGAAGCGATAGCTTAAACGCTGTTGAAGCACCTTAATCCGTGAAACCTTTTGAGTGTCCAGACTACTTTGTGAAAGAAGTTTTAAAGGTCTTAAACTCGTTGTTTGAGAAATCGTTTGAATTATCTCTCGCTTGGATGCCCTCTCATTGCGGTATGCATGGCAATGAAAAGGCAAATCTATTGGCCAAAACGGGTATAAAGGTCCTTTTTCGATAGGTTTAACTTACCGCCCACAGTCTCTCTGCATGGCTCGTTGGTAGAGTATGTGGGACACAGATGAGCTCGGGAGGTTTTTAAATTCGATCACTCCCCGAGTGTCCTTGAATCCCTGGACCCATGGCATCTCAGGAGACCGTGCGTTCATTCGAATGATGTCGAGACTTAGGTCTTCAGCGTATAGGACACGTCAACTCCAAAGCATGTGGATGCGGCTTCGGATACTACGACACAGATCATCTTCTGTGACCCTATGTGGAGCA
Organism: Anopheles maculatus; assembly: GCA_002091835.1. Lineage (NCBI taxonomy): Eukaryota > Metazoa > Arthropoda > Insecta > Diptera > Culicidae > Anopheles > Anopheles maculatus. The sequence continues at coordinate 76,045 of KZ062868.1, forward strand.
AGAGGCTACTCGGCGAGCATTAGACTACTTATGATAGTATTGAACAAAAAAATAGTTCAAACCCTAGGACTCAGTTCAATTCAAATCCTATCATTTACAAAAAAAAAACAACAAATGCCATCAAAACAAAGAAACTGTTTAGTTTAAAATTTTGTTTTTGTCATTTAATATGCTACAGGCGTAAAATCCCATAAGCAAAGATCCCTGCTTTGCTTTATAAATCACACGACATTCCAGACTTGCCATTCTACCACAAACTTCAAGCAACGAAAATCCGCCCGTAAATCGTCCGATTCACTCAATTCACACTCACGCACAAACACGGTTCCGTTTGATCAGCACGGACATGTGCAGTTCATTAAAGTCAAGCGGCTCATTAGGGAGGGAAAACTCGTCATCCGTTGCCCTCTGCCGGGTAGGTTAATGAGCTATTCGCTTACATTACAAAAGCGACGGCCCGTTTCATCGCAACATTTAAATCGCGCTCCGCCTGTCCACTCGCTGCTCGGATGACACACCACCGCGGTACGGTTTATTTATACTTTTAGCCACGCATCCCAAAGCCAACTGCGTGCGTATTAATCCCGTCACACAGGCACACATTTGACACTGCAGTAGCAGCCGAAGGATGACGATTGCACGAGTTTCCAAAGGTTTTTCTTTCCCCATACACGGTCGGCTGTATGAAACAGTACGGAAGATTAACAAGATTTGAGAAATTAATGATCGCTTCTCCAACTGACGGTGCTCAGTTCGTGGCAAACTCGCGGTGTTCAGAGTGTTTTGATATTTTTCCCACCTTACGGTCGTGTTTGTAAACATGCACCGGATAGCAAATGGGGGGGAGCTTATTGGATAGGGAAACGTATTTGTGGAAGTACTAATTTTAACTCACAGCATGGACATCAATTACAACGGTGAACATCAAGGACGTAACATTTTAGTGGCCGTCACACTCGAAATTGAGCTGCAAATTTTCCAACCCATTCACAGGGGTAGAGCTGAAAAACAGCGAACCTTTCGCTGTGGATAGAGATTTATGATGATAGATGACAGTTTCAACTAATGACTACAAGCGCTGGTTAGGCATGCTCCCGCACTAGCCTTCCGTGTTTGCGTTGATGTTGGCAAAAATCATGTTTTCTCCTGCTTGTTTCCTTGTTTGTGCTACTTTTTTTGCTGTTATTTGGTTCCGTTTTTGTGGCAAGTACGCGTAAATCATTTACGCTCGCCCATTTTACTCTCGGCTTCGATCCAAATCGGTCGATCGATCGGGTCCGGGGGTCGATTATCAATTGATTTATGTGGCGACCGATTTGTTGCTGTTGTTGCGGGTAGGTTGGCATTTGGTTCAAAATGATGGCCGTCCCGGAATGTGTGCAAGCGTGTGCAGCCCGGTATGTGTGTCCGGTTGGTCGAACAAGACATAGCTTCAAACAGATCAGGATCATTGCCACGGTTTTGAAGGGACAGGAAGGCATTGCGTTGCGTTTTGGAGGTTCGGCTCATGGGTTAGAAAACCATGTATAGGTTCAATGAATCGTGTTTGATATACTGATTATGAGAATTGTGGAAAGACCTCCCGGTTCCGGTCCCGGGGTTGACGGGTATTCCAACTTTCGGATTGAATAACGGACAAGGCATGCATCTCAATTACCGGTTGCGTTGATAATTTTCGTCGGTAAGCTCGGTACGAGTAATGCAATACATTGATTAGATTGCATGCGAGGCTTCGGTTCCATCGGGATATTAATGAAGAGTGTTGTTATTGTGGTGCTGGCACAGAAGCATGGGCTGGCTGGATGTAAATTAGTTTGCGTGGGAAATAGTGAAAATATTTGAGGATTGCGCTGCGATGCAATGCATGCGAAAATAGTTGTGGCTGCGGGATGTGGAAAATAATATGGAAATTATTGTGCAATTGTTAATAATTTAGTTTTAATTAAAAGTGTTTGCTTCTGTGATTGAATTGAGCTCTTCTTGGTAAATAGTTGAGTGCTTAACATGCTGACTACAACTGTAGATATAAATAATTTATTTGGCATTCATTTTATGATGAGCAATGAAACCTGCTAATTTTGATAAATTATTTGCTGTGGAATTGTATTGCTGTTGAAAACAAATACATGATATTTCTAAGCTAATAAGACAGTAATGAATATTGACTTTTAAACACTTTGTTCAGCGATCTAGTTGAATTAGTTTTCGATGTCGAATGATGATTTTTAGAAAAGTGAATAGTGTTTGTGTGTTTATCCACCATTTCTTTCATCTACTCAAATTTTTTGAGTGTATAGTGGATTTATTAGAAATAGTTACATAATTATTAAATATGAAATATGAAATATCATATTGATGTAATTACTTATGCTTAGCAATATTAATTATATCTAGAACACACACTGTGATGCAACAAGTCTAGTTCACATCTTCGAAATCAATCAGTTCGTCAATCAGACGAACATCTTGGAATGGAAAGATGAAATTCGTGTAACCGAAGCATTTAAGCAAATTCGACTTCTCACCATTAAAAACCTAGCAATGAACACGAAATGTAATAGGAAATGTAATTTATTTTTGACATAATGTGTTTAATTTGTCTTTTTGTTCCTGTTGAGCAAACAGAAAAGTTAAAGTATTAGGGCAAGTCGCATCTGGATAATGGAAGATTTTGAAATTAATGTATGAATATGATTAATTTTAATATCGAAATCGACTTTCTTGCTTAAACTTTTGCTTTACTTAAATTTGTATTAAGCAACTAAAATTATTATTTCATCCTTTTTTATATTTTAGTGTTGGAACTTTTACACTTGATTCGTTACACAATTATTCCTGGCCATATATAAGTATTTATTTGATTAATTTGCTCATTATAATGTTTTTCGCTTAAGTTATTTATTTGCCAAAATGTACTACTAATGCATGCCAGTTTTCTTAGGTTTTTGACGTAATTTTTATAATAAAAAATAAATTTAATTATTATTTTCGTGAGAACAGACTATACATAAGTCTGTTACAGTATTCTGCTTCTGACTTCTATGACTGACCTAATACATCATTTGTACATCAAATCGAAAAGCATTGATCGAAATATCTGTCCTAGCCATTATGCCTTGCGATAATTATCGTTATTAAATAAAGTTCTAAAGCGGCCCGGTGGTGATGCGACAGCGGCGCCGGTCTTCACACGGCAGGACCGGGGTTCAAGTCTCATCTGGGCCGTTCCCCCCATAGTGAGGATTGACTAACCAACTATGCGGTATCAATTAGTCTAGTAAGCCAGAAATGGCAGGCATGACCTTAAGAGGTCGTTAGGCCAAGAAAGAAGAAGAAGAAATAAAGTTCTTAACATCTGTGTAAACGAAAATTTCATTGTCCTTGCATTTGATACGAGTTTGAAGTAAGCCTCTTCATCGGACTAATCCAAACGATAAGTAAAGATTTTGACTCACTTTTTGTAACAAACTATGATGTTCTAATGCAAAGTAAAGGCTTTTATAAAGCCCATCATTATATGCAAATACTTGCATACATTTTGTTGCTCCACTCAACCATTCTCTAGCCAGTTCGTGCATGCTATCATCGACTACACAGATCAGAAAAAATACTAAAACCAAAACGTACTATTAAAACGCATGTGGAACGAGGCTGAACATTGTAATGATATTGTTTATCAAACGAAAAAAAGTAAAACCCATTCTAATAATATACAACACGCAACATGCAACCAAACATCCGATAAAATGGCTGAAGGCAATTATTTCCAGGTAAAATCCTTCCACACACCATCATATTTTCCTCTCCATTCCGAAACACACACGCAATGGTCCGCCAGTAAACATTGCTCGTTACACCTGCAACTAGACATCTTCCAACCAGAGAGCGGAACGGATTGAAGCGCCCTGTTTCTGCTGATTTTGTCTATTACTCCTGGTAAGCAAAATGTGCTTTTAATCCATTCGCATTTCTTTTCAACGAATCACAAAAACAAACGGACCCGGTTAAATTCCTCGCAAGCGTTTCGGTGCAAATTCCCACCCAATAAAATGTTCGCTTACCTGTGCACATCTGTCAACAGTGTGTGCGAACTGGGTGAAAGCAGGAGCAGTACGGGGCGGGTTTCGTAAAATGGCAATCCAGTAAACAGGTAATTTATTTGTTGATCTCTAAACTTTTCAAACAATAAAATGCTTAAATGCATAAATAAATAAAGGTAGCGCCAGCCAGCTGCACCAGCTATGAGCGTGGGGAAATGCAATTCGAGCTTTGCCCCGGCAATCATCAGCCCGATTCCGAAGGGAGACTTTACAATTGCTGCTTGAATGCACGAGTACGTTCATTGGCCATAAATCAGTTCCGCGAAAGTGAAATGAAACAATTCCCGCCTGTTCTACGGCTTCCACCAAAATTCAACCCCAATCGGTACACAGTTTTGGCTGCGCATTATACAAAAGGCCAAATGCATAACATTATTGTTTATTTTCACTGAATGCAATCATGTTTGAGGCACGGATCTCGGTTGTGTGCTCTTTATTTTGTGTGTTGTTTGTGCGAGGTGCACCATTATTTGTATGTTTCGTTTTAACGGAAACCGAGTTAGGTCATTGTTGGAAAGATTGTACATTTAGATGTATTATCAATCTCAGATCATGAAGGTGAACACGGTTTCGTTGTAAACATTATTCTGTATTGAAAACTGTTTCGCACTTCTACAAAAATCATTTTCAAGAACCCGGGATTGATATGATAGCAATGCTTCTCTTGGCCAAACCGTCACCGCTCATCGCGGATGCATTAATTTCCACCCGCTACGTGAACCGACGATGACAGTTGTGGTGTGTGGTGCGTTCGTTTGTTTTCTCATCGGAAGCCGGGCATATGTTGATTCGTTTAAACGTTTGTATCTGAAATTGAATCGCCACTAATGGGCAGCTCGTTACCATACTTATCGGATTGCATACTTTTACATTCAAAATGCAGCATAAAAATTCACTCACCCCAACCATCATGCCCCGCTCCAACGTTCATTCTCCGGAGCCTACTTTTGCCGGCAGCTTATTCTATCGATCCCAGGGGAATGCATATCCCGTGCTGTGGTGCTGTCGGAATAGAGTCAATTCAATCCAACCAGCAGTTGCAAGACTGGAACGGAAGTGGTACACTTTTTGGTTTTGTTAATATAAGGTGTACCAGCCCGCTTCCCGTTCACTGCAACACTACGACTTGCCTTCGGGGTGCACAGGCGACTGGAAAGAATCCGGAAAACCGATTCCCAAACGGCTCGTTCGAAATGCTGCACGGCTGCAGTCAGCTGGATGGCAAGTGGGGCCCGTGCCAGTTTTGCAATTGCCAGCCAAATGATGATGATGGTGGTGAGAAGCATGTGGTGCAGCAATGAAGAAAAACGGTTAGCTGGAAAAGTGGTCGACAATCGAGAAATTGTTAGTAAAAAGCACTTTCACATACGCTTGTGAGACGTGCCGGCTGCGTACGAGTAGTTTGCCTTGAAGGGTTTGGAAGGATTTGATATTTTTTGTCCTCACTTGCCAGTTTGCGAAAAGCCACATGCGTTTATTTTTTGTGCTTTGGTTGCATTGCACACAGGAATGTTTGAGTCAAAATGTGTCTTTCTTTGAAAGATTTTACACCAAGGTGAATTGTTGTTTTTAGTTTAGGCTGTAATTGTTTGGTTATTCAATATGTTATTTAGTACCTTCACGGTCTATGTAACACTATTAATTAAGAAATTTCACCATCAGTGAATTGATACGAGTTAAATTTTCTGATTCGTTGATATGAAAAAATTTTGTTTATTTAATGAATCTGTTGAAAATTCTCTTGGTCAATATTGATGCTATATTTTATTAGTTTTTTCACTATGAATGCAATTTACATATACGAGCATAACCAACAATTGTCTTTACCAGGGTAGCCCAGTTTTATTATAGCCAAATATTGTGCCAATAAATTAACATAACAATTTGTGTAGTTTAATTTTTAAATCATTATTTTCCTTGTGATTTTCTTCTGCAAAATTAAGCAATTTGTTTTTTCGAAAATACGGCTTCCAGCCGTCATAATGGAAAATAAATAAATAAAGCAATTTTTTTATATTGTAAGTATCATCAAATAAAAAAAATTCTCCAAATTTTTCTGGAGTGTTATTGATTTTGCATGCTGATTTAATAAGAGACGATCGCTTTACAGTGTTTCTCACTTGATAATGCAAAGTTACCTATGATTTTTGCAAACGCTACATACGATTTCGTAAGGAGCGTTTGCAAAAATCATAGGTAACTTTGCATTATCAAGTGAGAAACACTGTACTGTAGTAAATTTTAAATTATTTTTTGTCCACCGTCGTTAATTTATGTCACACTGTGCGGTTACTACTCAAATTGTTTTCTCTATCATACATCTGCCATCTTCACAGTGATCTGCATCCGCTTCCACTCATCCATGTCATCACTTTCTTCTAAGGCTGAGAAGGTTAAGGGATACACATCCAAGTACAGATAAGAACTGCATAAAGCCTCCAGCGTGATTCAAAAGTTCCAGTTCAATGAATTGCAGCTGCAAGTTTTTGTTGCTGTTGTATAGATTCAGATTTTTGTGTAATTGCTGCATGAATTATTTTGTAGTTCATTGCAGTTTATACAATCTGAATGCAACGGATTGACTGAATGAATAATGAAAATATTCTGAGAAAAAGTATAAAAAGTGAAAAAGTTAAAAGCAATGTAAAGTTTTAATTTAGCTTTTGATGAATGCTCTTTGAAAACATAATTTTTTTCCTTTCAGTTTTGCCTTCTTTAAACTTGAGCAAACGTTGCATTTGTTAAGCTTTTAAACAATTAAACTGTTTTAAACACTTCCCCGAACTTTCCGTAAAGATGAAACAACCAGCAAAGCAATGCAGTACTACAACATCCGGGAAGGATCTCGGAACAGCGTGAGAATGCAGTTAATTAACTGCTGTCATTGTCAAGACACGGGTATACAAATTTCAGGGAAGCATACCTTTTGTTGTGCATTTTTGAAACAATAACGAAAGAACAAAGCAACTTTTAACAGTAAATTTGCAATGTTCGCTGTTGCTGTCGATGATGAATGTCACGCATAAGGGCCACTGTTCTCGGTAGTTAAGGATAATGAACTTGCGTTTCAGGCCATGGTATGCTTCACGTAATAGATATATTCACTTTTGTTTGTAATGATTTTTTTGATTGTCGTTTTAAATAAACGCCATTGATTTTTTTGTCATAATAAAATTTAAAATTATAATTCGTAGTAATTGTAAAACCATTACACGTTTCGTGGTATTCTATATTTCTTCTGAAAGTTCCACGAAGGTTACCACAAACGAGAATCCTCCTCAGGCACGCTCTGAAGTTTCTGTACAGTTTTCTCTCTGCATCTCTGCATCACTCACTATCACTAAAAGAAACAGAAGCAAAGCCAACCCTAGGGACTGTTGTCAAATATCCATCCACACCCGGTGCCGATCCGCGTCGTGGTGTGGAGTTTTCACTATCTGCTTATTGCTTTCATTATTTCAATCGCTTCCAGGGTCCAGCTCCAGGTTGCACCGTTCTCTGACCGTGTCCTTTTTTATCCTTTACCAACCATGCCCACCACAAACCTTCGATAGCAACAATCCATTCGGGTATCATTGTTCTTCGCACCCCGGGTGATGGTCGGCTTTGGTCGATGCTTCTGTGTGTTGGAACAGTGCAAAAGACGTTTCCATCCGCTGTCGGCAGCTGCACTGCTTCTCCGAGTGTCCTTTGTGGTGTTTCGCGTGCTGCATCGCGATCGGGGTCGGTTGGGTCTGCTGCCAACAGGGGCAAACCTTCCCATGGCCCCGTGGCACATTGTAAGTTAAGCATTTTGTTCTGTTCACTACACCGTGTTATTTTCCTAGTTCCTAGTTTTCATGGGTTGGTTTTGGAGGTGACGTGCCACGGGAGTGCTGTGGTTATTTTTTTACCGGCCGTAGCATTCTTCCCAGAGAGAGATCTGCTACGTTTTATTAAGTTAAAATGTACAGCACCACTGGAAAAAAGTACTGCTGTTGAAAGTATTTGCTTTAGAACAAACAAGGAAAGCTTTTTTAATTGTATATTTTATAAATGAATTGATTTTAAGATGACTTTAACGATTCTCACATTATTTTAGTAGATGTATTTCATGTTTCGTAAGGCCAGGCCGTTCTAATTGATTAATAAAAATAATGTTTTGCGGATATTTATGCTTAGGATATATTTTTTATTGATATAAATTTATTGAAATGTATTTAACTTTCAGAGGAATAGTTGAAATCCTGAAAAACTATTCAATCCAAATTTCTCCTTATTTTATAAAAAAAAACTTCTATCTCTTCATACCTAAAACTTTTTCTTCCTTTTTGTAAGCTTCAGAACGGCACGGTAGAGTATCAACCAACCAAAAAGGGTGAAGTGCATCCGACTGTGGAGGTGATCTTCAAGAAATAAAAGCTCAAAAAAAAGAATAAAGTAAAAAATAAAATAGCCAACTTTGAATGAAAAACTGGGAGGTACTGTTGGTGCTGCTGCTGCTTCAAAGTGCTGTGACGCGTTAAAAAGGAACCACAAGAAATACGCATTCTTTTCAATTTACTTTTGTTTCTTTTAGTGAAAAGTGCACTTTGGCACATAAAATGTAAAAACGATGAGGAGGGAAAAGAAAACTTTGCACAGAATGTGAAACAGAACTACATTCCCAGCGAAAACTTACAAATGAAAGCTGCTTGCAGTGGGAACAAAGAAATTGCATCAATCCCTTTAGTGGTGGTTACGCACGGCAGTGTCTGGTTGTGAAGATTTGGTTGGTTGTGTTTAGTTGATGGAAGCAACATTCTATTTGGAGTCAAATATAAAAAATCTTGTAGAACATACCAGAGAATATTCTACTTTGCCGGAACTCAGACGAGAGGTAACTTCAAAAACATAAGATAGTAGATTAAATATTAGGTTGCCATAATTAAAGTTCCATATCTTGTTAACAACCAATTTCTAAAGAAATTGATCCAAAATAATGATTGTACGAAATCAAATTCAAATTAGATCAATTTCAATCATTTTGAAGAGTGCGATATTTGAAAATTGTACCTAACTTTACAAAAAACTTCATACTGTTTGGTGCGTCGGTTTTTCAATGTTAGGCGGCGCTTACGAAATATTTGTATTTTTCCGCAAGGAGGAAATTTTGATAAGACAAAAAAAACGGTCTACCAACTTTTTGGTATTATTTTTATTTTCCTTTACAGAGGTTTTTATTTCGTCTTCCACCCGGAGATGGTTTGACATTATATAAAAATTTCCAATGACGATTGAGTCTAAATGCTGGATTGTTTAAAGTCAAAAATTCGCTAAGCAAGTTGATGAAATTATTGTAAAAAAATAAGAGTTTAACTAATTTTATGCCTAGAGGAAAGTAGGTTCACTTAACCCTTCTGTCAATGACCAAAAAAATACACGTTGTTCTACGACCGCCTACCCGGGTAGGCCATACATTTTGTATGGGAGTATGCGCTTTTCCAGATTGAAAAGTTTTTATCTCTTGATCTACTCGTTATATTTGCATGAAATTTATATCACAGCTGAGTCTTCCTGTAGTCTAACTTATGCTATTTATGTTTGAATTTTAAAAATTCTACTTTCATTAATTTCTTGTTTCGCGTAAATGTACAATGGGTTTTTTCTTAGTGTTTCTCTCCATATATTGAAGTTTTTTGAAATGGGACACAAACGAATTCGAGATTAAGTTCCCACAAATGATGGAAAACAGTTTAATCTAGCTTTGAAAGCGGTTTAAAGTCGTCAAACCGTGTTCTCGCGTTTATAAGAATTATATTAATAATTTGTCTGCTGGCTATTAAACATTTCGAGTTCAGGACGAAAATTCGGTAAACTCTCTGTGTCGTGCTAGGAAAGGCACTTAAATGGAAATAAGCACTAACGGGTGCTATATAAGTGCGCGTTCCGGAATTAACCTGGCAGGTTCGTTCCGTTCCTCAAAAGGAACTATCGGAAGTAGTTTTAAAAATTTATACCGGATAAGGTCATGGAATTAAGATCGAAATTTTTCTCAGGATTTCGAAACTCACAAGCGGTGGCTAGACTAAAGTTGAGGCAAGCGCGATCTATGAGCGAACTGTCAATTGTCGCGCTCCTGACTTCGCGCCTCGATCCTGCATTGCAGGAAAAATGAAGCGTTCGCGCATTGATCGCGCTTGCCTCAACTTTAGTCTAGCCACCGCTACAGATTTTAAAATAAAGTTTTCCAAAGACTACGAAAGAACCTGACAAAAAAAAAAGAACCTCGAGGACCACCCTCCCGAAAATATGACGATTGGATTGATTGGAACCTACTACTACCGTTCCGTTCCTTTTTTCCGAAACTAAACTATACTGGATTGGTGATTAAATCTTATTTGCAACATATTTTGTCGCGAAAAGAACGCGCACATATTTTGTTTGATCGTATGAACAACTTTTTGCATTGCTGTGTAGTATAGCGAGCTACAAAGTGCAACGACTTATGACTTATACCGTGATAGCAAAGAAACAGTTTGGAGTATCAACGTACCAGAGTTAAATTATTATCACGTTTTTCGACAAACAGAAACGAAAAGCTGTCTACAACGAAAGATTCCCAATCCGAAAAACAGTTATCTACCATACAATAAGTATGACCTACTCGTGCAGGCGATCGTGGATATACAGAATAAATTCTGTAACTAGTGAGATATAAATAAAAGAAGAATTTTTAAAATTCCAAAACAAATGGCATTAGATAGAAGACAGGAAGACTCAGCTTTAATAAAAATTTCATGCAAATATAACTAGTAGATCAAGAGATATAAGCTATTCAATCTGAAAAAGCACAAACTCCCATACAAAATGTAAGGCCTACCCGGGTAGGCGGTCGTAGATGTAAGGGGTACAGATCGAAAAAAATCGAAAAAAATATTTAGAATTATTTTAAAATTTTTCTTTTCCAACCAAATGATGTAAAACATTTTTCTCTAGGCATTCTAGAAATTTCAAGTTGCTACGACTTTCCTATCAAAAGTTATAAAGAAATAAAAATGCAAAACTTACCCGGGTAGGCGGTCATTGACATTACGGTTAAACAAAAATTAGATGTATTGACAAAAAAATGCAACAATCATGAACTATGTACCATCCATCGGTTAATTGAGATTTCCGAATAAGTTGATGTTTTGTCATCAATAAAAGAAACATAGATTTACCTATAAAGCTTTGACATGCTTGGGAAGGACTTACACCTGAAACGGCAACTTTTTAACCTTTGTTCTCTTCTTTACAAAAGTTTTGCAAATTCTTTGCATTAACAATTTATTGTCTTCTATGACACGCTATCGCTATAGTTATTAATTTGGCTAAAAAACGTACTATGATGTTGTTTAAACGTTCCAATTAAATACTGCATGATTGAGTTGTTTCTTAGTTACTTCTACCCGTTATTGTTGAGAATTTTCAATCTTTTCGATTGTAATTGTAATCTATTTTCTCCTATAATGTTTTTTTTTTTATGATGATGCCCACCACTAACCCCTACATTGGATTGAGATGGTCGAATTATCGTTTTGATATTTTATAATACAATCACTATTACTAACGGATAGGTGTTTAACAATAAAATTGACATAGAGATTGGAATTCGACCTAAAGCGATGTTTAGATAATAGTTGAGGTAGACACTGATCTAAGCACCGCTCTAAAGCCGGTTTCCGCATGGTTCGCTACACCCCGATGTCAATTTCTAGATAAAGCCCATTGGACGCGCGCGTGTCTCAATTCAATGTAGACTCATTCTGTTTTTTTTTATTTCAAACAGAAAAATCATCATCACCCAATAGGTACTTGACAGTTGACAATTGTTAACATATTATTTCTGACGAATACACAACATAGTTTTTTAAACTCAATTAATCTGCTCACACTGATAATGTTAGTTGGTAACGTATTGTACAGTTTTATTCCTTTGTGGAACAGGCAATTTCTCGAGCTGGCAGTTACATAATAAGGAATACGCGGAACGCTGGCCACTCTAGTATTATGATGATGTACATCTCGTCCCCTCATTACTCTTTGTCCTAGAAGTTTGTATATAAACACTAAAGTGCGATACACTATCCTCTGCTTGACTGACATCCATTGGAGGATGTTTAGCATTGATGCTGTGGATGTGTACCTGCTACAATCTAATACCGCTCTCATTACTTTGTTTTGTACTCTTTGCAGTCTTGTTATTTGTGTTTCTGTGGCCAAGAACAGAATCGACGAACAAAAATCCAAATGGGGAGATATCAACGCCTGATATAACTGATTTTTTTCATATCGCCCAATGTTTTTACGTAATCTACATATAATTCCACATTTTTAACAACTTTTTTTATCACATCATCAATATGAGCTTAAAAATTGAGGTTATTGTCAAGAATGATTCCTAGATACTGTATTTCATTAACTACTTCAATCATAATTCCATCCATTAGAATAGGTCGATTTCTAAAATAGGTTTTTCTGGTCATAATTAAAGCTTTAGTTTTTAGGGTGTTTAATTAAAGTTTTTTCAATTTTTACCAATCGGTTAGTCTAGCGAGGTCTGAGTTTAATTTTTCAAATAAGTCGTTTTCATCTTTTCCACTTATATGAATCACCGTGTCGTCAGCAAACAAATTTATATCACAATATTGTAAAGCACTTTTCGTTTAATGGAGTAAATTTTGAACATTTTGTTTAAACAGCTTACACCCCAAGCTAGTTGACTAGGTCAATTATACATTTAACATTGTATGTTTTGAGTGTTCCTTGGTTTTAAAATTGTTATTATTTTCTTTGAAAAATTGCTCTGTACTGTACGAATGATACGAAGAATGACCATTGCTCCTCTAATTATAAAACCCCCATAAGCGAGTTTCGCTTCAAGCTTAGAAATGGATTCTACCTTTGAGCTGTCAATCAAAGAACGCCTTATGTGTGTCCTGAACATACTCCTCCGAATAGTTGTTTGAACATGTTTGGACATTAATATTATTTGCTGCATAGTTGTGCTTTTGTTTAACATGCATTCTCCGTGAGCAAGCCTTCTTGAAGTTGGAGAAAATACATTCCAACAAAAACAAAACACCAAAACAACTGCCATGCATTCAATTCACCTAGTTCAGACGGAGGTCCGGTGTTACGGTATCGCTAGACGATGTTTGGCTTTCGGAATGCCAACAGAGCTCACCTGTTTCCCGAGCTCAAAACGCTGCATACTTTTGCATACTGGGCATCTTGTGCAGTTTGCTTTTGAAGACTTTACCGTTGCATAACTCCCATACGGTTTAGGGTGCGAAAGCGCGTGAGTAGGAAGACCTGTGGCAGTGGACTTGGAGCGGACGTGCCGCGTCGTCATGTCATTGCGGCGGTTCGGGGATGGATGAAACGTACAGCCACTCTGCTTCCGGTCGCAGAGCAAAACTTCCAGCGAGTAGCATTGTTCGAATTGTTTCGCTTCGTTCCTTGCCTTCCATCCAGCGGAGGTCACAACGCCCCGTCACAATTCGTTTGCTGGTCAAGATGCATCGTCCAGATGCAGTTCAGCAATGGTTTTCCTTTTCCGAAACCGTCTTACGGTCTGTTTAGCTCTTCCGTCCTCTCGAGGTGGACGGCATGCCCGGTTGGGCTCGGTTGCACGAAAAACTTGTTTCGACAGATTTTCCACTTTATGCTTACGGCACGCTTAAGGGCTTAAAATATGCTTCCAACCATCCAGCACGGTGTCTGCCCTTCTTTCTGAGAGCGGCTAGAATACAGAGCGGGAAGGTGTACCGTTGGAGCAGAAGTTGTTCTACATTCGGCCCGCCGTTTCGGGATGATACTTCAAAATGGAAGCTTTCGGCCACCCGAAAACTTTTCCCAAATGAGCAACGCAAAAGAAATGAGAAGCGTGTAGTATTACCGAGTGCATTATGAATTCTTCCCAGCTCCGAGAAGTCTCTATGGAACGGTGGCATATTTAAGGGGCAGCTTCAAAGAGAATGTTCGTATAGAAAACGAATCACTTCTAACAAGGCGCAGGAAAATATTAAACAACATGAGTCGAATTCTTCAGCACATCAAATGCATCGTGCAGTTTTGTGTGTTTGTTTGACATTTTCATGTATGGTGGTATGCTTTGTTGTATTCTTTTTTAGCTTCAAATTGACCAATATGATGATTTGCATCACGCCAACGAGTGTGTCAGCTAAATTGCAGACCTAGAAAGTGTTCCAAAGTCAAACCTAATGATCGCACAAACAAACCTGAGTATGCGTAAACAAACATTCCTATCTGGGGGTGGGACTAATGGGAAATGCAAGTTGGAATTTGCAATGTCACATTGGAATGAGAGCAATTTAACGCATTTTGTATAGTTTGTGGTGTTTCTATGTCGTTTTTGTACAGATCTCATGTACAGATAGTTTTTTGCGCCGACAGCACTAAATCGATTTGTATTTCGTTGAGTAAGCTTGTTCATTAAAACTGAACGCACGGAGTAGGAATTTAAAAGAAGGCCAGAAAGGTAAAGGCAAACACACAAAAATGCAACTTTTTTGTGCTTGTTTGCATTCCGCTTTACGGTTGAATAATTCACTTAATACAAATGCATCGGCTATATACTCACGGGATTTATTGATTGATGTGTGGCTGTATTTATGCTGTTTGAGGAAAGTTGACTGTTTATTTTAGTGGTTTACAGTTACTATGTTTATGTCAATATTAAAGCTATGGATCAGTTTTAATAAGGTTGGGATTATCAGTCTAGAAATTATCATTAAAATGATATAAGACATGCTTTTGTTATGATTTATAGAACACTTTTCTGTATTATTTTCGATAAGTATCGCGAGGGAGCTTGCATCTTATTGTGAAGTTTTGAGTTGAACAATATATTTAAGAAGGTTTCACTTTAAAAAATGTAAAAAAAACATGCACAAGGAAGACTAGACCAAAATCGAGGTCAGTCGAACGAACTATGAAAAAACGAAAACAAGGTAGTAATCAATATGCTCGTGAATGTTCCGCCTTGTTAATTCATTATCTTCACTACGATGCTATATAATTTATACATAAACGACTCAAACAACTTTCTAATTTTTTAATTAGCGAGTAAGTCTCGCTTACAGTAATGAATTTAAATTTATATTACATCTTATCCATCGAAGTTCTGATTCATCAGGTCGAAGTGGACTACAATCAAATATGGTGAATATATTTACATCAGTCTCCCATATACAAGAAGGGAGATAAGCTAGACAACTACAGGGGTATTACGGTGTTGAATACCGCCTACAAAATTCTTACCCTATTTATACAAGACAGACTTGTCCCATTCGTTGAAGAGATAGTTGGAAACTATCAAAGAGGATTTCGAAACAGAAAGTCTACCACTGTCTAGATATTCACCATGCGGCAAATCTTGGAGAAGATGGCGAAACAGCAGCTACACTCCTACTATCTCTTCATTGATTTTAAAGCCGCATACGATAGCATAGCCAGGGTAAAACTATACGACGCAATGAGCTCATTTGGAATCCCGGCCAAGCTTACCAGGCTTGTACGTATGACGATGTCCAACATCACATGCCAGGTGAAGGTGGATGGAAAACTCTCAGGGCCCTTTGCTACCACCAAGGGTCTGCGCCAGGGAGACGGGCTTGCTTGCCTCCTATTCAATCTGGCGCTAGAGAGGGCCATCCAAGTCTCGAAGGTGGAAACTTCGGGGACCACCTTCTACAAGTCTCTCTAGATCTTGGCATACGCTGATGATATAGACATAACTGGTTTGAGGCTCTCCTATGTAGCAGAAGCTTACCAAAGGATCGAACATGCGGCACTGAACCTCGGGTTGGAGATCAACGAGGCAAAAACCAAAATGATGGTGGCACCAGCAGCGGCCCTGCTAACAAACACTGATTTACGCAGGGGTGATGTACAGATCCCAGGCCCGGTGGTATATACGATAGCGGCGCCGGTCTTCACACGGCAGGACCGGGGTTCGAATCCCGGCGGACCGCCTCTCCGTACGCAGGACTGACTATCCAGCTACAGGTAAAACTTAGTCGCAGAAAGCTAGCAATAAGCTGGCAGGCCAAGACCTCACGAGGTTGTAGTGCCAAGGAAGAAGAAGAATATGTACAGATTGTTGATCGCACCTTCAAAGTCGTCCAAAACTTCACCTATCTGCCAGCAGCTTGAGGAAACATCTCCACTCAAAATACCTGTCGCGACGGACGAAGCTGGAACTGTACAGAACCTTTATAGTCCCAGTACTCACAAACGCCTCTGAGACATGGACTCTGTCCAAAAATGACGAAACCCTCTTAGCCGCGTTCGAGAGGAAGATGCTCAGAAGGATTATTGGCCCCGTATGTGTAGAAGGACACTGGAGGAGCCGCTACAATGACGAGCTCTATGAGCTGTACGGTGATCTTACCATCGTGCAGCGAATTAGGCTCGCCAGGCTCCGGTGGGCATGTCATGAGAATGGCACCGGACGACCCAGCCCGTAAAGTCCTTTTAGGCCGTCCACATGGACAGAGGAAGCCATGTGTGTTCTATTGTCCGTAGATTAAAGACCTTACTCTAATCAAAACAAAACTTTTGTACGTCAGGATGTACAGAGAAGAGTATCTTTGGATCAAGAAAGAGAAATTACATTAAATAAAAAGACCCAATTGAACGAATAGCAATTTGGTTAGAAGTATTACGCATTATGTCATCGCAAAAGAAATTCTCACTTCTTTATAGTAGTTTTATGTTATATTCTCTTCTTCTTTTGTTACCAAATAATGCAGTTAAGTTTGTATATAACTTTTTTTAGTGCGTGGAAATTAAACTGGATTGTATCACATCATAAACGTGAGTGAATTTAATCAACAAAAAGTGTTTTTAGATACTTGGAAAAGATTATCGAGTAGAGTAGGGGAACTAAAAAGGATGTTGTGCAATTTTTTCAATGTTACATACATATTTACATATTTGTTTAATTACGGCGCAACGCCCTTGCTTTCAATTTATATTTTTGAACTCTTATTCATCTATCTGATTTTTGTACATGAAATTACATGTAAGTCTAATGGTTTCGGTTTGATCTTTAAGTTAAATGACCAGTGAGTAAGTAGTCATTTGCAACAGTTCACAACAGCATGCAGTGCCTCAAATCGATATGAATTTCTAGTAAATGGAAGAAAATACCTAAATTGATGAGCATCATCAAAAGTTGCATCTGTTAAGCATGCAAGCTGGAGCATCCCACCATTCAACGTGATTTTTACCACTTTGTTTGAAGGACCGATACGAAAAAAAGGTCCTTTATCTCTATGGAAGCATAACTTTATGGAAGGAACATCTTTATCCGATCTCTATTTACCGGATCGTTCAGCATCTTTCGGCATCTTCAGATCGATGCACTTTGAAATATCTTTTGTCAATGGGTTACCATCCATCTTTTGGCGCATGCTGCACTTCCGGAAAATCGCCGAATAGTTGAATTTGTTCGTAAAATCACTAAACATCTGCTTCGCTCCATCATTCACTCTAAACCACTGGAGTGCTCTCTATTGTACTGGCCGACAACCGCACATCGGCGATGGGAAGGAAGCGGTTGAAAACGAAACACGAAAAATAAACCTCTGCAAAAATGTGTCTCACCCAACCGCTGCTCCGCGTCGATTGTTCTTTGCCGTCCCACAATGTAAATGGCACATCGAACCATACAGGATGGATATCGTTGTGGGAATCAATTTGCTAAAATGCTCCGTAGGAAGCGAAAAAGGATTTTACCATCATCCGCTGCTTCTCGTTCAACAAAACCAAATCGAGTGGAGGCGCCTGGTTGCAATTTCGATGATGATGATATTGTGCACGCCCATTAGCATCCCTTCGCTGTTCATGAGGATAAGCACACACAGCTTTACCGCACACACAAACACACACAAACACACGCCGTGGGGAGTGAAAAGAACTCAGGGCAGTCGACCGAAGATTATCTTCACAGGCATCCCAGCTCGTCGTTCGTTCGTTCACGCCGTTTGGCAAGCTCCCAATGGGGTAATAATTTTCCAGCTGCTGGCAAGAAATAACTTATTTCCACGTTACATCTTTGCGTGCCGCGTGCTGCATTTCGATTGTGTTGCAGTGCAGCACCAATTGCGGAGGTAAAATGCAGTAAAAGGATGCATAAACGAAGTGTGAAGAAGCAAATGGAGGACGAAGAAGAAGAAGAAAACACTTACTACAGTCCCTATGTTTCTCTCATGCAAAACATCGCTTACTTTTTATTCGGAAGCATGGCAGAAGTCCTGAGTTACACCGCTGAGGATGGAAATGGTTAAGTCGCTGTCTCTGTGGCTGAAGGAAACTATCTTTCCGTGCGTTTGTGTGCCTTTCAACTGCATTTGTGGTTTTGGAGACGAAGTGCCGGAAGAGTTCTGGGTAGCATGCGGGTTGTGGTAGGATTTACTCGATTCGGATATCTGTCTATGAAGCAATCGAAATCCGTGAAGGAATGTAAAGTACGAAAAATTGAATGCTTAGTACATAAAGAAGTTTGGTTAGGTTGGTTAACGCCTGTCGTTAAGCAATGCAGATAGTCATAGTAGTTGAATTATCTGGCAAATTACTCCTTATTTTATGAGCTGCTAGTCATTGTGTGATTATCGTTTTGCAGTAAATGAACAAAAAACGTATAAAGGGTAAAATCACGTTTACTCCTGTATCTCTTTCTTCTTCTCCTTCGTTTCTTCGTCTTCAGCAGATTATTCTTCTTATTTTTATTCTTTTACTTTTTGTTTTCTTCTGCAATATTATTTTAAAAGGTCTGTAGAGATAATCTAGATTAATATTAAAAATTCATAATTAAAAACTCATCTAGATTAAATGCAAGGCACACCGCAATGTAATAACCTTAGGTAGCATGTAAGTAGTAGTGTATTATTAATATTGTAAGAATGCATGTGCGACGTACAATAAAGAGATTCGGTCTCTTACCGCTACGAACCATCACCGAGTCCGGACGTATTCTTCATTGGTGACCCCGACGTGATTCTTCATTGGTGACCCCGACGAACAAATCTACCGAAGCGCGTTTTTCTGCCTACAAAAATCTTCAAAGATTTTGCTACAAAGTACACTACAGTCTTTACCGGCAAAAAAACTCTCCACGGGTGAACATCGATCTACGCTTCCGTCGAAAACATTTTCGCTACCTATAATTGGCGATCTAGTTCCAATTGTATTAGCGAAGTGACCAGTGACCACGTGTAAACGAGTTTACACCAGATGACTACAATTGACCACGCCAAAGGGTCAAGTAGCATCACAACGTCCTCACGCTCATCCGAGCCAAAGTACCGTGCGTTCCTGTAAGGACACCAACGCATTAACCGGTTCGAAGAAGTAGCACGCGAACAGCAAATCCTGCGTGTAACGCACATGTAACGGCTACACCAATACCGTTCGTCCTCAACATCACCGGCACGTTCCTGCCCATTCAGCCGCTACACGATCCCGACACAGTCGCCGAGCGCCAGATACGTCGCTGAATACAATTTTATCTACACATCGCATCGGGCATCACATCGCATCGGGCATCACATCGCATCGGGCAGCACATCGCATCGGGCAGCACATCGCATCTCCAGATACACAGCACCGAGCTCATCGCACTCACACACGGAGACAACCTGTCCTGACCTCCAGCAGTAGCACCACGAGTATCACACGCGGTAAGTGAACACACCACTACGTTCCTAATACTAAAACGTTCCAGTGGAGATCAACCACTATAACCGCGGTGCGATTTAAAGTTAACAATTTGTATATGCGATACAACGTGTTTTACATTTTTTTTTTTTCATTTACATTACGTTTAAAATCATCAATTTGTATATGCGATACAACGTGTTT